>CAUOFW020002105.1:0-57458 GCA_963454935.2 Ilex paraguariensis | reverse complement strand
GGCGATGATGATGATGATGAGAGCCATTACAATTTACAAGGCTATTGATGATGATCCATTGATGATCTCAGGACTTAAATATCATGCTCTGAATTTTCCATATCATCACCTGAGAGATTTTCAATGTCCAACAATTACTGTTGTTCCAAATTCTAACATTTGAGGGGGATAGTAAAGCCAATAGATAAGCTCGATCGGATATGAATTCTAGGAATAAAATCCTATTTTCTTTGATTAATTTTTGTAATTACCGAATTTATTTACCGTTAAGGGGAATACTGGCACTACTATCTTTCAATAATGGAGTTGTATCCCCGGCCTTTAATTTTGTTTTCTTATTTTTTGGGTCAAGAGTGTTCAGATCAGTTTATGCGCATTTTAATAAATTTTTTTTCCGCTTCGATCAAAGTCAGACATTCCATACTAAGACTAGGGAATTTAGTGGGATTTATCCTCATGGCCTAACCCCAAGGAGTTACTAGGATTCAAAGTCAAGGCGTCTAAATTTATCATTCATCCTTGTTATCACTTGAGTTATTCCTCAAATAAAGGCACTGATATATTCATTTTAACCAGACATAGACTTGATTTATTGATATATTGAGTATTATTTCTGCTCCTAAACTTTTGTTTCTTCTTCTTAACTTCTCCTTACCTTCTTAATTTTTCATCTTTCTTCTAATTCCTCTCTTTTTCTTGGGTATCTCTTCACTTTTGGTTGTCATTTTCGCTTTTTGCACAAGTTCATTCGTTTTGTTGGGTTTTCTTTTATTCTTTCACGGATGAACATTTACTTTGTATCTAAATGTCCTTAAAGGAGTTTAGATGTGCCACCAACGACATATATTGTATTAGAGTAATATTTTTGTGACCTAAAAATCTAACATAATTTACTTGAAATAGGAGCACGACACCAGAATAGTCTGCAGAAATTGCAACATGACACGTGGACAAGGACAAGGAGACATTACCTGACAGCTCTGATGAATGAAAACCCCACCGATAGTGGAGATGCATCACGTACTGCTTCCGGCGAGTAGTGGGTGTAGAAAAGCGTCAAGACCACAGCTCCAAGAATAAGACAAACATAGAAGGGACCATAGAATCAGGAAGCGCTAACTGCCAGATGTTTATATAGCTAACAATACTTCAGTGCACAAGAGGTCATTCAAAAAAACTATCCAACAGTAACCTAGACAATACACTATAAAAGGCTTCAAGCAAAACACTTTGTAACAAGAATCTTCTTCCCCAAACAATATAATTGCCAAAGAGTAAGAGTCTCTCTTACAATGGACATAACCTTAGTCTTTTGGCTAAAGGTAAATCACTCACACTGTTACTTTCATCTTGCATCATACACATAGCACACGCGCCCCCACTCTCACATATGCACACACTCGGTGGGCTGCATTCTAGGCTATTCTGTTGTTCAGCCCAATCAATTTTTGAGCACCATCACTATGAAATAAGTAAGGACATGGATACCCAAAATGATATGGACCATTGCCTCGTACAAAGTTAATGCAATTGATCCCAAAGAACTGGAACGAAGTCCTTTTTGTTTCTTTCTTTTTTATTTCTTTCCCTTTTCTGCTTGATTTTTTTTTTGTTGTATTTCAAATGCTTGATAATATTCGGCGTTGTTCAAGTCATCGTGAAGCACTCCAAGCTTTAACACCCTAGTAGGCTTCACTCTCCTAAATTCTAGTCTAGAAAGAAACCAAGTTGTGAATTGAATAGATCCATCAAAGTAACAAAAATGTCTGGTGAAATTTACTTTTACTTGTATTCGCAACGAAACAACCATTTGGATGGCTATAGATTTTAATATAAAACTTTAGTTAATTTGGAGGGTCACTATTTTGTTTTTTTGAAAACAATTTAAAGAAATAGTTTAGAGGTGCAAGGTAGTTGGAGAAAGGAGAAAAAAATTCAAAGAAAGAGTGCATTCTTTGCTAAGAATATGTTTGGACTGACTTAAAAAAAATATTTTTTGGACTTTTGACTTATCATAAGCGCTTTCAAAAAAAAAAAGGAAAGTAGTGTTTTGGATTACTTATTGGAAGTAATTTTAAAAAGTTAAAACCATTTTACCACTTAAATAAGTTCAAAAATAAAATTTTTACTTATCCAAAATCATTTCTGCCCATTTACTTTTATCTTTATTTTTTCCTCCTGACCATTGCGACTCTCTCGATAACTTCTCATTGTGAATGACTAAAAGGGCTTTCTTCCACTTTGGTGACCATTGACGACAATGCCAGAGAGTTAGGTGATCACTGGCAACAATGACAACACTATTTTCTCTTCTATCTTCATTCTTTTGGAGTTATTAGAGATCTCAACCCATCTCGAATATGTATGAACTGTCTATTTTTTATCTTTCAACTTCTATTTTGTTTGAGTTTTCTTGGATTTGTATATTATGTGGAATATATTTGATAGATTTGTCTCTCTCTCTCTCTCTGTATTCATCTCTTTGTTTACTCTTTTGGGAACCTTAGTTACCACCACACACACTGTTATATTATTATTAGGGTTGTCTAATGTTATTAGATGAATACAATTTTGGCATTAGAAAGTTGTTTGTGTACCATATTCTACTGTAATAGATGGCATGAAAAGATTGTGTGTTGTGCAACTTTAATGGATTGCTCATTTCTATAATTTGTTTGATAAAATGTTTATTAGAAAATTTAGATTTGATTTGTGTTTGTGTGTTGGTCCATTGCCTTTCTTCTTTATTCCCTTTGGTTTTCATAGTAGACATTGTTTGATTTCTTCCATTGGCACAAAATGTGACTATTGTTTGATTGTGTGTTCGTTTTGTGAAAGGTAGAGTCTAATTTGTGTCATTTGGTTATAAAATAGTTGGTATAAGTTCATATTTTTATGGCTTAGACTTTCACCACACAACTTTCAAGGGCTTTTAACTTTCTGGGGCTTTCACCACACAAATGTGACTGTTGTTTTAATGTTCTAATTTGTAACGCCCCAAAATTTACCCTATAAGGCATTACTATCTAAAATCCATCCAATCGTGAGAGTAACTAATAATAACCATTAAATAATAAACTATTCATCCATCTGATAAATAATAAATACTAAAATCAATAAAAAATCGTAACTTCTCCAACTTACAATTCAAAATCAAAGAATATCTAGCAGCGGAATAATCAAATTAGCTAAAATATTGTTTCATAAAAATCTCTCAAACACTAAACCAACAATAAAACAACTATATTCCTCTAAAACAGGGTCCTCGTCTTGATCCTCCAACGACTCGCAATTAACCTTCTCATCCACATTAACATCCTCTGCTATGCCAAAATATGTTATTGTGTTGTAAGGGGTGAGCAAAAGCCCGTATGGAATCCCTCTCAAATCCCAACAAGGTTTTAAAACAATAAAAAGAATGTCAGTCTTTTTTGAAAAATATCATATATAAATTTTTGAGAGTAAAACCATGACAGTTGTAATGATCTCAAGTGTACGGATTATAGTAAATCAATGAAAGGAATACACATGTTATAAATTAAAGCATTCAACAAATAACTGAGTAGCATCATCCCATATTCTCATGTATGTTAGTTCATCGTCATTTTCATGTATGTTAGTTACTTCTTAAGAATTTACACAACGATTCTACCTTATTCACCTATCACAACCATACAATCTCAATCATTCCCGCAAAGCTAAATCATAAACCACTTTAGGAAGGGCATATACCATTTCTCATAACATTAACGAATCCTTCAAAAAAAAGGCATATCATCCCTTAGCCTCGAACTTACGTGAACAATAGTAGTTGCTCTCACAAACAACAATTCACTACAAGTGTTAGGCAACCATCTCACCCCCATTGGGATAGACTAACCTCTAATACTTTAAGGCAGCTCTCAAAGGCAATTCAAGTCCGTCACACCCAAACCATACAAGAAATGAAACCACAATTTTCTCAGCAATCTAAATTTTAACCAATCACAATTTTCATTAACAATTTAAGTATCACAATTGCACAATTCTCAATATACTATAGTAATAAAGGAATAAAAATATGCAAGAGATCATATCAATAAAACCTTCACAATTTCGATATCAAAATTCTAGAGTTTTGTCAAAAATAATATTTCTTGGAACAAGAAAAAATATTAGATGAAAACATGATTTAATCACGAATATGAATTTAGAAATCAAGAATCCATGTATTTTTTCATAACCAAACATGTATTTAGTAAAAATAGGGTTTTGGAAATTCAAGAACAAGTATTCTCTGAACTCAAACATGTATTTTGTTAAAAACTATATTTCAATGATAAAGAAACCAATAACTCATAAATATTTATCACATAACTATCTGGAAGATTGAAAACATACATAGATAATACCCTAAGTCTCAATGAAAGAACTCATGAAGAATCCCCTACCTTAATCCAACGTTTGGAGATAGTCATAGCATGTTTGAATGGTTTCTAACGTGAGAATCCCCCTTCAATCTTATGTTTCTTTTCTTCCCTCTTGCTCTCTAAGGTTGCCTCGGGTTGAAAACTGATGAAACATTGCTAAATGGACGTCTTTATGGTATTTACAAGAAAAAAAATGGAGAAAAACTCTAAAACTAAATAGGGCCATTTTTAGCGTAGCGTTCGAATAGTACTTAGGCACCCCAAAGGTGCAAATTCACTATTTTGGATGATAAATAAGATTTTAAGGAAGGGAGTACCGTTTGGACAGTGCTTGTGGCGTCCGGACGGTGCCTAGGGAGTTCGGACGGTGCCAACTTTCTGTCCCAACTTTAGGTTTCGTAGCCCTTAAAGTCTAGTTTCTACTATCCAAACATCAGTTCCATCGAATTAGGAGTAAAAACATATCGCTAAAATACTAAGGTAGTATCAAATTCTTTCCTATCCGAATTCTTTCTAAAATGTGCTTTAACTCCAAAATACTTTATAACTTCTAATACACTACATATTACCTATCCCAAAGTTTATCTACCTTTAAAATTTAATGGAGGCCTTACTGTGACCTAAAACTATTTAGAAACTTACCTAACCACCTTTCTTAAGTTTAAACATTTTCGAAACTAAGTTTGACCCGAAAGTCAATTCATTCGAAATTCAAACTTCATGATCAATCTTTTAACAACAATTTAAATATTAGAAAATATTTTTATTCATCCTAGGACAAATATTAAGATGATATTATTTTTATTTAATTCTAATACGGGGTCTTACATAATTTCAGCAGTAGACCCTTGAACCGTGGACCATGTCATTGCTCTCACATGTGGATGGTTGTCCCTAGGTTATAGCATAAGTTGGACTTTTTTCTATCTTGTTTTAATGCTAATTAGAAGATATTTGGGCTTCTTAAAGCACCCAATTAACCCTCCTATGCCATGCAACTCCCCGTCTCTTATAGATCAAATGATTACCTAGAGAAATCTTTTAGAATGGTCCTAAAAGGAGAATCTTAGAATTTATTGTTCTATGGTGTGGGTTGATTTCCAACTTGTTTATCCATTAGGGTGGTATATGCTTAACTTATGAGAGAGTGAGTCTATGTGTGTGTGTGTGTGTGTGTGTCTTTGCTAGCTTTCTATGTCCCTTTATCATCATATTAAATACTATCATGCCCATGTTGTAGAAGAAAAGATGTACGAAATTTATACAAGGCTTTGTTCAAGTTAGTTATTATTATATGCGTTTTGCTAATAACCTATGTATTTTGTGATGTTCCTTTGGATGGCTTCTAGTAGGTCTGGGAATGACAAAGAAAAAACAAAATGTATTGTGGAGAGACATAAGACTTTTTTTGAGTTATTTGTTAAAGAAGTGGATAAAGGGAATCGATCCACTATTAGTTTTAACAAGCGAGGTTGCAAGAATATTATAAATGGGTTTGAGACAAGGGAAAATGACATATATGACCAAAAACAATGGAAGAATCACTTTGCTATAACTAAGGATGCATGAAAGTCATACCACAAAAATGACTAGTCATACTAGAGTGACTATTGACCCTATAACAGGTGGTGTCTTGTGTGATGACCAGACATGTAATATATTTTTTGAGATAATATCCTATAAGGTCAATTTAAATATTGTAGGAGTTAATTGTTTGAATTTTTTGTCATGATTTTTTCCTTTACCACGGGCAAACCCTGATTGCAAGGAATTTCCTAGCAAACCACTCCCATTTCCTGACATGTTAGATAGAGTTTTCAATGGTACAACCATAACCAGAGAACACTCATGGGCTCCTTCACAAGGAACCCATCATGCATTAGCTCCTACAACTAGTGGTGATGACTATCATCACTTAGATTTGAACACACCTTGTGAAAGTCAGATTCCAGATAGAGTTGGACCAACGAGAGAGGAAGGTAGTGACTCAGATGGTCAGATACATCACAGACGTGATGGGTCTACATCTTCAAAGCATCGTCAAAAAGTGAGTGGGAGAGAACGATTGGACAAACAACTATTACAGTTGTGCAAGACAATGCACAACATTGTTATACCAACGTCGTCCACAATCAAGGGATGCATGCAAGAGCTTCACAAAATGCGTGACCTTGTTCCATGCAGTAGATAATATGTATTGACATGCTCTTAGTCTTTTTTGGGATGTTATTAATAGGAAAACATGGATGAATTTGCCTGAACTTGGTGTTTGAGCTGCATGGTTGGATTATTTGAGGGATAGAGGGACACTAGTCAGTCAGGTGTCTTTTCAAATTTAGATGTTTATTTTCTATTGTGGACTTGTTTAGGTGATTCTTTTTTAGATAAAGTTTCATATGTTTTGTTTATTTTGAACGTTACTCTTTTTACTTGAGCTTATTTGAACACTAAGATTTACTATGATGGTAATACTTGAGCTTTTGTTTTGATGACTTTTGGATTTTTATTATATTGATGTATATGTTCGACTCTTGGACAGACATATGCTACTAGAATTTATCTAAATTTCAATGCTTATATTCTTTTTCATTGCTTTGGATGAGTTGTGCAAAATGAATCTGGAGACCATGTGTGTTGTCATACTTGTCATATAACTTTTGAGAAAACTGACTGCAATGTACAAAAGTAAAATGTCATGTAGGACTTCTACCCTAACTGATCATCAATATGTGTTAGAGATTCTTAATGGCCATGATCGTGTGTCTCTTGAACAATTTTGAATGGAAAAGCATGTGTTTATTTCATTGTGTGAGTTAATGGAAGAAAAACACTTGTTGTATGATAGCAAAAACATGTCAACTCAAGAGAAACTGACAATATTTTTAATTCATATTGGTCACAATGAAAGAAATAGATTGATGCAAGAGTGATTTCAACATTCTGGAGAGACAATAAGTCGACATTTTAATAATGTTTTATTAGGGATGACCAAACTTTTAATGAAAATCGTCAAGATTCATCAAAATTTCAATTGCATCCCTTAAGAGATCAAATTGAGTCCTAAAATACTATCCATATTTCAAAGATTGTATAGGGACAATTGATGGCACACATGTTAGAACTCATGTTCCTACTTCAAAACAGATTCCTTTTAGAGTTAGGAAGATAGTATGCACGCAGACCATCTTGGCAGCATGTTCTTTTAACAAGCTTTTCACATTTGTCAATGTTGGGTGGGAAGGAACGACTCATAGCTCTAGTACTATTACATTGCATTTATAATAGGCATTTAAAATTTTCAAAACCACATCCAAGTTTGAGTAAATAATGCATTGATGAAATTTTTTTTTGCATTTTTAACTACATCGAATAACTAATATTTTTGTTATTTGTTTTCTGGAAAATATTTGTGGTAGACAATGGCTTCCCTAGTATGGATGGTTGTCTTACTCCTTATAAGGAAACGAGATATCATCTACCCGAATTTTGTAAAAGGGGAAGATCTCATGGGAAGGAGTTGTTTAATCATGCACATTCTTCACGAAGGAATGTGATTGAACGATATTTTTGAGTATTAAAGAAAAGATTCTTAATTTTATAGCAAATGCCCAATTTTGATTTCACTAAGCAAATGTTTATGGTTTGTTGCTTGCATGACTTGCCACAATTATATAAGGCTTCATGACATCAGAGGCATATTATTTGAAAGGTATGTCAATAAAGACGTGAAGTTAGAGGAGGAAGGCAATGTAAACCAAATTGCTTTTGAAGAGGTTATTGATTTGTCAGATATAAATTCAATGTATATGAAGGAAAAACGTAATACTTCAACAATTCTATGTGGCAATCAAACATGATTTTTATTGTATTTATTATTAACATATGTTTTGATACTTTAGTATGTCTTTGAGATAGTTGGACTATGGAGTTTTTTTTTCGTATGATGCCTTTATTAAAATGATATTTTTGTGTAGGATATTTTTTTTTTGTGTATCATTATATGTGTAATGTATGTTTTTATATGTGCATTCAATACTATTAACAATTGTGACACAAGTAAATATTTTCATATCCAAACCTACTTTTTATCAAATGCATTAATTTAAGCTTTTTAAATGTTGAATATTCAAACAATACTTATTTAATGGAAATGCTTTTCTTATAAACACTTTTGATAAATATTTATTAAAAAAGTAATTTTTAAATTTCAAAAACCATCCAAACCACACTCTAAGATAATAATAAAAAAAAAAGTTAAGAAGTATTGTGCACAAGACTCCCACAATGCAAGTCTATTCGTAACAAGTGAAATACAAATTCCTACTGTACGAATCCCTATTGTACATATAGAGAGATTGCTTGTGTAATATTGATATTTAGAAGAAAAAATAAGCAAAAATAATGAAAGAATATGCAATATGGCATTCAACTGAGTTTATATTGCTTAATATTGTTTCATTTTTTTTTTTTTGTAAATAAACTAAATTTTATTGATAGCAATTGAAGTTCTATTACATGAGAGAGAAAATAAAATGATAATTGAGATGAATTTATATCTTCTTAAATTAGTTACCTTGTTCTTATCCTTGTTCTTTCTAAATCTAGTGACACACTCTTTATGACCTGCACTTTTGCATCTCACAATAGAAGGCATAGTAATTAAGCCTCAGCTTGCGAGGGAGAGTTTTATTCAAAATTAAAAAACGTAACAACCTAGGTGTGGGACATTCGCCTAACCCCTTGAAATGCCGCCGTGAAATTTTAAACATGCGTTAATTTTTGGAATACAAATCCTTAAAAATCTCGGTAATAACTTTCCTTACTAGATTGCCTTGCTTGGCTGAGAATCTTTGCTTGACAAAAACCTTAGAAAAAGCATATTGACCAAAACCTTAGGATTAGAAACCTAGATCTCAATTGGAGTTGCTTAAAAATCTTCATCACGAGGATCTTAAGGTTTCACGAGGCTGATGGGCTTGTAACATCCTCCATGACGTATGCATGGGCCGGCAGAAGAAAGTTCTTCCCCACCACCTGCAGCTACAAATTTCAATTCTAATTTTCACATGTTTTTAGAATTTGAACATATAATACATTTGATACTCGTGAACTTGGTTTGCCAAACATTAACATTGTATATTAACGTAGTATACTACATATCCTAGATGTTGCCCTTCAAAATCATTTTGGAGCTGTGGCAGGCCAAATGTAATTAATAATTATCTGCACTTTTTAGCTCAGTGCAGTTGTGAGAAGAGAGAGAGAGGGAGAGATCATGGATACAACAATGTACATTTTTTTGCATGCGACACCCGTGTGTGTTTCTCTTCCCTCATACCTAACTTTGTCAAGAACAGGCAAAAGAACACTGATATATAAATGCTCCCCTTACTCTCTTCGGAATCACTTGAAATTTCTATCATCGGCAGTCGTAGCAAATACTTTGTGAGAAGCAATGTCAATTGAAGCTCTGGCCATGGCGGGTGCAGATTATATGGAATGTGACATTGACATTGAAGCATTGGAACACTGTGACTCGGAATAGCTACCTCCATACCTTCTAGCTGATCAACAGTATCTGAGCATTGAGGTTCACAGAAAGGGTGATGATAAGAAGTTAGTAGACAATGGCGAGGTGGTGAAAGCAATGATGCGGGAATGGGCTAAGGCAGTTGCTTCAAAGAAGAACGCATTCCAATTCGAAATATTTTAGATACTACTGATTTTGTTTTTGCAATTTTCTTTCTCAGAACTTCTTAGGCAGGTTTAAAAATCTGTGTGAACTTCTTAGGCAGGTAAGTGAACAGAGTGCGAAAAATCAGTACATCTTCTGTCTCGAACTGCCATATTGGCCAAGCCATGTAGAAAACAGTTTTTGAAAAGACTCAGCTGCTGCGATGAATTATAGACATAATCATGGAGACTCAAACATTTGACGAATAAGAAAATCATAATGGTGAGGAAGAAAAGCAACAGTTTCAAATTTGATTTATTTTGCCACATAATAACAAAGTTGCAAGCCATGTAGAAAATAGTCCCATTGGAAAGAGAATAGTGAGCAAGTTTTTAGAGCTGTCAGCCGTGATAATTCAAAGATCATAGCATATCTCACAAAAATATAGCAGATGAATCATTAGCCATCCTTTCTAATGTTCTCGCCAAATATCAAACCAATATATGCGGGTACAAATAACAAATGATCTTATCGATCGTAAGAAGAACAAGTACTTTCACAAAAATGATATTGTTATTTCAAAATTACTTAGAACCATTAGATCATTCGACCCACATTTATTACTAAACAGCTCAACCAGAATTGGTACGAATAATCACAAAATCACATAAATAACATAAGTGGCTAAACAAAAGTTCATTACCCAGTTAGATTTGCCCTCATTGAGGGTGCTTAGAGGGATGAACCGAATATCCACCCAGCTAAAGAACAGCAATAAAAAATGAATTATATATATGTGTATCAGTTTGTATTATGCATTCGAATACAAGAACATGACAGCAAGTATCAAGCTTTGAGCAAAAAATAAAATTAGTAATTCTTTTTCTGTGAGAGTGAGTTTTACAGTAGTAACTCAACCACATCATATTTGTGCGTTTTGCCTTTCATTTGACAAAATGCCCAACACCTAAACTACAGGAATTCTTTGATCAGCAGGTCGCACTGATAATAAACAATATTATTATCCAATGAAGAAGAAACCCATGGTCAGCAGGTGCGTTTTGTGTGTGAATGTACTGATAATAAACAATATTAGATTTGCACTAGACAATTGCCTATGAGGACAATCACAATGAAGAAGAAACCCATGGTATCCTATCCAGTTAACAAATTCGAAAAACATTGCCATAGAAATTTCGGTCTAGGTTAGCTAAAAATTACGCATAAAGCAAATATTTCCGAAGAAAATTGCAAAATTCTAAGTTAGATTTAAAAATTACCTAAAATTATGTTAGATTTGAGCTCATCTTAGTTGTTCTTTGTAACAAATCTTATCATTCTTTTTGTTGAGAGTGAAGCTCAGAGATTGATAGCAGTGGGCCTCTACACAAATGGAGTCTCAGATCTCAGAGAAAGAAAGAGACGCATATCTGATGAGAGTGTGCGATAGAGAATGCAGATCTGATGAGTGTGCAAGAGGAAGATAGAGAGAGAGAGAGAGAGAGAGGAGATGAGATGAGACGAAAAAGACTGAGAGAGCAAACATTTGAGCAATCAGGTTTTGTTTTTTTCTAGATGTTATGGGATTCGGCTTTACCAAATCCAACATGGTATTCTCCATTCATAATCCACTCGGTAATAGCCCAATACATCTATTATCGAGTGGATTATGAATGGAGAATACCATGTTGGATTTGGTAAAGCCGAATCCCATAATTTGTGGAATTAGGTATTCCTTTGGGAATGAATTTTAAATTCCGCAAACCAAACATTAAAATAAGCATTCCCTTGGAATGTCCATTCCATTTCTAAGGCCTAATATCATGTTTTGGACAGTGAACTAGGTGTATTCACCTTACAGTGAATTGCATGCAATTGTATTATTCAAAAAATAAATGTGTCCTTCCCTTGCAATGAATTGAATTTGACAAAATTGTAATAACTCTTTGTATCCATAATTTCACTAATCTTTGCCCCTCTTGTTGAATGATTTCTATTTTGTTATTGATTGTAATTCATTGTTTATGAAATTTTTGGACAATAAATTGGGAGTTTTATTCTATTAAAATTCAGTATTTGTGGAAATTTTGGGATAGTATGTTGTGATCAACTGTTTTTCACTGTTTTTAGGTTGAGAAATTTTTAATGTTTTTGATTTCGCTATTTTTCACAATTTTTGAGTTCACTAGTTTTTCACTATTTTTGACTTCAATAATTTTTTAAAAATTATTTTTGAGTTTACTGTTTTTCACTATTTTTGATTTCACTAATTTTTATTATTTTTGAGTTTATTATTTTCACTAATTTTGAGTTCACTATTTTTTGGTATGGATAATTTTCATGCCATTAACTATATTTTAGTAAATAATTTGAATTTTTAGTGTCTAAGATATTAAAATTAGATGAAATTTACTGTTTTCAAATTTTCTATATTTCAACACCAAGTAAATGAGATAAAATTAAGTCCCAATTTCAATGACCAAAACAGTGAAATAAGTTGAATTTTCCTTGTCTGAGATATTAAAATTTGATGAAATTCACTATTTTAAAATTTTTCATATTTCAACACCAAGTAAAATAGGTAAATAATGAAATGACCTGATTTATTTGCACCATCATTGAAACAGTAAATTTTGAAATGAAAAGTTTTATGAACTATGAGGTTCATTCTATTAAAGTTCATTATTTATATTTTTTTTTCAATATTTTTGAGTTTGTTGCTTTTGAGATATGTTTCACAATTCAAATTTTCAATATCTTTGTAGTTCATTATTTGTAAAAAATTTTAAAAGTAATGATTAGTTTCATTTTATTAAATTTTACTGTCTATAAAAATTTTATACAGTGAACAACGAATTTCATTCTATTAAATTTCATTGTTTGTAAAAATTTTGTGAACTAAGAGTTTCATTATATTAAAATTTATTATTTATGAAAATTTTGTTAACTACTAGTTTTATTATACTAAAATTCACTATTTATGTTTTTTAAAATATTTTTAAGTTCACTAATTTTTCACTGTTTTAGATGACAGATGGTTGTAATAGATTTTGGTTGGTGGTGGTTAGCGATGGGTGGTGGTTAGCGATGGGTGGTGGGTGGTGGTGGATTTTGGTTGGTGGTCATTGATGGCGATGATGGTCGTTGTGGGCAACGATGATGGTGGTAATGGATTAGTGGGCTATGGTGGTGGTGGTGGTTTGTGGTAGTGGTGACTTTGGTGGTTGCCGACGGCAATGATGGGCTGTGGTGGTGGCAGATTATGGTGGAGGTGGTTAGCAGAGATGGTGGTAGGCTATTTTTTCACAATTTTGGATAGTAATGGTTGACAACAATGGTGAGTAGTGGCTGTCGAGTGGTGGTGGTTGGTGGCGATTGTGGTTGGGGTGGGCTGATTTTTCACTGATTTGTTAATTAAGAGTTTCATTATATTAAAGTTCACTGTTTATATTTTTTCAATATTTTTGTTCATTAATTTTTCACTATTTTTAGTGGTGGTGATGATGAGCTAGTTTTTTACAATTTTGGGTGGTGGGTGATGGTGGTTGGGGACGATAGTTGGTTATGGGTGATAGGCTAGTTTTTTACTATTTTGGTGATGAGTGGTGATGGTGGCGACAGTGGTTGGTGGTGGTGGCGATGGTAGGTGGGGGCGGTGCTGGTGGTGAGTAGTGGTTAGCGGTGATGTTGGATATTGGGTTAGTTTTTTACTGTTTTGGGTGGTGGATGGAGGTGGTTGGCGGCAATGTTGACCGTTGGTGGCAATGACGGGGTGGGTGGTGATTGTGCATCTGGACCGAAAGATATTACTGCATAACCAATTATCCCTCTGCACTCCTTGAGGTGTGAAACATGCTCTGTGAACAACGAATTATGGTCCATGGTCACCCGTCACATATTACTCTTGGAACTAACTGTCTTCAGTTTCATCCAACATGGGATCTTGCTCAAATCAGTCTGATCCTCAATAAGGTCTCCACTGTTAACAAATAACCTCTTCCCAGTTCTATCAATCTTCTTGCATTCTGCCATCCTATGGCCAGTCTTGCCACACTTAAAACATCATACTTTTACTGCTATCATCGCGGGTCTATTATGTTTCACCCCTGTATGGTGGTGGCGCAACACGGGCAGTGGAAGGAACATTTACCCCACTGCAAAAACAACTACCCTAGGCGGTGTTACCCGACTTACGATTCAATTGTTTTTCTAACTATAGTGCATCAGAAATAGAATAAGGGTCAAATAAATTAAGAGTATCTTGAAAATGGAACAGCATACTTCCGGTATAACGTGATACCAGATGTTCTTCTGTCTCTGCTAGATCACTGCGGACCACCAACTAATAGAACTCCTTAGTGTACTCATCCACTGTATAAGATCCTTGGCCTAAGTTCTACAGGTTCTGATATATCGTCCTCGTGTGGTTATGGGACAGAAATGCAGCGCGCATGTGCTTCTTGAGTTTCTCCCATAAATCAATCTTCTTCTTTCCTTGTCACACTCGTGTAAGTTTAGACTATTGCCACCAAGCCGTAGCACGACCACAAAACAGAATCACGACGAGTGGGATACGTTTATTATCAGGAACTTCCTTAAACTCCAACACATCCTCCATAGCACTGAACTAATCCAGAAATTCTTCTGATTGCAAACTATCATGCAATTTCGTACATATATGTTGAGGCCCAATTCCCATCGTTTTGAACCACCGTTGTTTTCCATAGGTCTCATCTGCTTCCTCTGGAGTTAATCTTCACCAAAAGGGTTTTCAAGATCATCTCCAGTAGATTCCTCATCCACATGGAGCGGATTTAGAGGCTGAACCAGTTCTTATTGTTGGGTCATGAATGCAGCAAACTACATGGTTAATGCCGCAACCAGTTGTGATAATCTGGAAACTTCCTCATGCTCATACACATCTCTGACAACGGTCTCTATTACAACAAGAAGATGTCTTCTTGGCGGCATATAGCAAGAACGAATGTAGGCTCTGATACCAACTAGTGGAGGGTAGCTTCAATAAAGAAACAAGATCAAACAATAGAAATTAAATTCTGTTGATTATTGCAATAATACTAGATTAAAATTTTCAAGAATCTTGTTGATTCATAAGAATACCAAGTCAATTGAAAATTGAAAGAAAACTTGTGTCTAAGTTTTATTCATAATAAATCAAAGCTGCTGAATTAGTTTTCAACACCATATAAATAAAAAACTCCAATGGTTCTAAATTATTAAAAAAAAAAAAAATTACGCAATATTACAAAAATACCCTAACAAACGGGATAAAACAAAAAGACAAATATGCATTTTTATGAAAATAACCCAAATAGAAACCCTAACATCGCTTCACTTCTCCGTAATATTAAAGCGTGGTTCATATATTCTAAGACCAATAAACTCATACAAATTTTAACTTTTATATTTATTTCAATTTTTTTTTTAGCTTGTCTAATTTTTTTTTTTTCTTTCTTTTTATCTTCAACAAATAACTATCTTAATCACATTTGATCGAAGATTCGAATCTTGTTAATGAAATTTTAATGTATTAAACTAGAATTTAAATTTTAATTAATATTTTTGAATCTCAAAAAATAAAAATTAGATAACATATTTAACTTATTTTAAAATTATATATATATATATATATATATATATATATTTATATATATTATTATATTAAAAATTTTAGGGTCTAATTTAATATTTTTCGCCTAGGCCCCCACATATGTTGGGCGCCCCCCTGGTAACGTCATGGATGGCGTAGGCATTAGGAGAAGAAAGTTCTTGACTACCTACGCAGGTGAGAGTTTATTATGTCGTTTTTTTTTTCTATTAGATATATATATTGATTGATCAAACTATGCCAGATATGTGAAATTTGAAAATATTGAAAAATAAATTCTTTCAAATATGTGATAGGTTTTTTTTTTCATTTTAATGTATTAATTATTAACGACAATAAATCGTTAAAAAATCATATTTTAAATTTTAGTGATGATTTTAACTGTGGGTAAAATATATACTTTTAACATGGTATCCTTGACATTGGGAAAGACCTCAAACTCATTCTGCAGGTCATACGTTCTTTTGAAAATTATCAGCAATTTGTAGTTCTTTTTGTCCCCCGAACCTGACTTTGTCAATAACAGGGAAAAAGAACATTGGTATATAAATGCTCCCTTTACTCTCTTTGGAATCACCTGAAAATATCTCATTGACAATCTTACAAAACACAGTGGAAAGCAATGTCAATTGAAGCTCTGGTTATGGTAGGCGGGGATTACATGGAATGTGCCATCAATCTTGAAGCATGGGAATGCTATGGCTCGGAACAGCCATCTCCATACCTTCTAGCCGATCAACAAAATCCGAGAACCGAGGTAGACAGAAAGGGTGCTGATAGGTTGGTAGACAATGGCAAGGTGGTTAAAGCAAAGATGAGGTAAAGGACTAAGGCAGTTGCTTCAAATAAGAAATTATTTCATTTCGAAATATTTTAGATAGTGTATCAAGTTTTTTTTTTTTTTTTTTTTTTTTATCTTTATTAAAATAATCAGGCTGAAGTGTAAATTATCTGAATTTTTGTTTCTGGCTTGCATGGATTCAACAATATGCATCAATTGTTTTGAAATTTCTGATAAAGAATTCAAACAAAGAGAGGCAATAAGAAGGTTGTAATCAATGAACCGAGATTTGCCGACATATCTCATAAGAGTCATTGACAAAATATGCTCAATCCATACTCATCGAGAAAGAATCCATCAACAAAAAAAATGCATAGTCTCCAGATTATTCGCATGGGGACGAAAAGGGTCCGAAGAATTGGTTGAAAAAGTTTAAGATTTTTGGTGTGGTGGAAGAAGTCTTGTTGTGTCCATGGTGAACCTTTTTTTTTTTCATATCAATGGTCTACTTGTCTCTAGCGCATATTGATGCCTTGACAATAGTATGTGCATAACTAAGAGCAATCTAATGCAGCAGTAAGAGATATGTCATATTCCATAAATCCAAGCATCGTCAACAAGTAGATATGCCATACTAGCTAAATTAAGTGGCTTCTTCAGTCAACTTATGGTTTAAAATAACACAAAGTTATAATAAAAACACTATTTGTGAACTGATTTCATTGCAGTTATTCGAATAATTATGAGTTTCAAAATTAGATGTGACCTACTTCTAATCCAACATATATAGAAGTGTTTAAATTATTGGATTAGGTTCCCAAATTAGATTTTAATAATATTTTTTAAATTACAAAAAAAGTGAATAAGAATTTGGACCTACGACCATTCAACTAACAACCGACTAATCAACAACTTGGAGCTGCTGACGAACAACAGACTTAAAAAAGTCAAATTTTGACCTGATTATTTTATAACTGAGGGACAAGCTTTATTGATAAACTGTCAAATTCATGATCTGGACACCAAGATATGAATGAAGATCATCCAAATGGTCTAGCAGTCTGCCAAGATTATTGAATGTTGGAGGATTGACCCGATTGTTTTCTATAAGATGTTAAAGGATTATTGAATGTTGGAATTACTCCAATGTTAATTTGGTTAGAAAATCACTCTGATATTACTTTGTTTGAAGTCGAGAGGATTAGAAATAAAATGAGATGCAGTAGATTACAATCATAACTTGAACTCTTTACATACTCATGCACCAATGGATTTTTGGTCCAATGATACTCCTTACTTTATAAAAATTTTGTTTTCTTAAGATTAAGGGTTCAAGTTCCCTTCTTCCTTTCCCCTTCCAAAAAAGGAAATAAAAAAAAAACATACTCACGCAACTTTACTTACTTCTAATACTAGGTCATATACCCTACTTATATTAGGCCATAAATAGCTATTAACATTATATTAAGGTATCTACATTTGCTCTTGTAACTACTAAAACATTAAGATTCACTTTCTCCACTTCTTGGGGAATTAACTCATTTCTAATACAATGCACTCGCCCACTACATGGTATATATGTTAACATACTAGTAGCCCTCTAACACACCTTATTAAGACACAATAAAAACATAGTAAAACTCTAAGGCAAGTTTATTTTCCAACTTAAAGTCTATATCATAAGGGAAAATGTGTTTTGTCCCGGCTTGATATCTCTCCTGAAATCTTAATGGAAGACTATAATACAAAACTCATACTCGAGGATGGTCAGAAGAGCAAGCCAGAATGTAACAGAAACTTTTCATTTCCAGCATGGTTATGAAAATTTTGATCCAAATCATAGGAGTATATTAGACAAATTGATCTAAGTCTTTTGAAAAAATTTTAGCACATAAGATATTCATGAATCATAATCCGAATCTTGTAGGATTGCAAAATCCCAATCCCAATTACAATTCTACCAATTCTAGTTATTGAGTTTATTTGGTATGCGCCTTTAGTAATTAAACTAGTTCAGCTCATATTGATTGTTTTAATACTTAAAAGATATGGAAATTAGAAGCAAGTATAATATGACAATCTATTTTACCATTAAGCACAAACGCGAATTTATTAGGTCATTAAGGATACATGGTATGCACTATTTAGTAAGCAGATCCATAAGACCCCCACCTTTTTTTTTCTTCTATTTTGACCCTGAATTAATCAGGCATATTCTACTACTATGATTATGTAACACCATTGAATATATCTTTTCTCTCTCCTCTCTCTTATGTCCTGTTATCTCTTCTCACATCTCACACCACACACGATCCCAGTGACAGTCTCAGTGACACAATTACAGTGACACAGTGACAGACACAATGACTCATCCACAATGATATCAACACATCCACATTGACGCAACAACCATCACATAAACACTATGATTTGGATCAAAATTTTGACAGCCACAATGATGGCCACAACGACCATAGTTATTAAATCGGACTGGACAATCAATGATTCACAGGTTCAACTATTGGTTTAATTGGTTAGATTGGTCGTATAATAAAAAAATATTAATAAGTAACATGTTTTATGTTGTAGAATATCAAATAAAAGCCCAAAAAACATTGTAAAGTGCAAACTATTCTTGATCCCTCATCGGAATCCCAAAGAAGAGGGAAGGACTGGCCTAATATTAATGGCTTTGAAGTCTAGCATTGAACTTGTCAAATGAAGATTTAATATCTTATTAAGTTCAGAAAGTGAACCGGATTTGAAGTCTGGCTTTATGAAAATTTTTAGGTTTTAACTGATTTGAATGGGTCGGGTACAATTAAACTGATCAAACGATCTATTTTAAGAATCGAACTAATTGAGATACTAATGACCGGTTAAGTGGGTTAATCTACCGATCCGGTTTGATTTAATAATAGGTTTTTATTTATTTATTTTAATAATAGTGACGACAATAGACACAGTGAAACAACCACTGTATACTGGGGTGAAACTGTGTTATGGCCAAGGGGGCTATAACCCCTTCAAGTTTTTAAAATTATGTTTTGGACCCCTAACTTTGTTTTTGGTTTTATTTTGCATGGTTCTCTCAAACTTTTAAAAATGTACTTTATACCTATCTTGATTTTTTTAACCCTCAACTATTGGTTTGAATATATTCAATCATTTAAAATAGTCATGTAGATTACATTTATCCAAAATTTAACAATTTGTGCATAACAAAATTTAGCGCTTCATATAAAAATATAATAAATTAGAATGGTTAATGATGTTTTTATGGTTAAATGATTAGTGAATGAATAAAGTGAAATTAGGATCATAGTCCAAAATATAATTAATCCAAACATTACAGAGTAATATCTCTGTCTCATTTTGTTCAATTTTTCGTACTTTGTAAAGACATGATGAGATTATGTTGTTCTTGAGCGATTATTTGATATAATTGAGCTTCAATTATTGTTTTTTAATCCAAACATTACAGAGTAATATCTCTGTCTCATTTTGTTCAATTTTTCGTACTTTGCAAAGACATGATGAGATTATGTTGTTCTTGAGCGATTATTTGATACAATTGAGCTTCAATTATTGTTTTTTTAATGGCTTGATTTGAAATTTGTTACATTCCCTTAATTTGACAAAAAAATTATTAATTTCATAAATTTTATTATATACGTGAGAGAGAGATTTGCATATGAGAGAGAAAATTTATGTTAAAAAAGAGAGATGTGTGAGAAAGAGAGAATGTAATAACTTGAACGGAGAGATCTCCGTGTAAGAGATAGAGAGAATTTAGATGAGAGAGATCTGCATGAGATTTTTTAAAATCTTTATTTATTTTAATTTATTTATGGTCTTTTGTCACCTGTTTGTCCCTTAATGACTCAAAAAATTACACCTATGAACTTATTGACCCAATGGATTATAACATTATGTAGACGTCCAAAAAACCCTTCCTGGACAATGATTTCAATCATTGAAGGAATGCCACTTTTATCAATACTAATATTACAACATTACCAACTTCCATCATGGGTGACATCATTACGAGCATATTGTAACCTATTACGAGCATATTGCATCATTACGAGCATATTATGCTTATGAGGTGAAGAGAAAACAAGGTCAACGGAATGATCACGAGCATATTGTGTTTTCAATATGTGTTCAAATGGAACTCCTTTCTGTTCAATGATTCTTAAGGACAATACATTTTGATTTTTCCTATGCTAAATCCTATATATATTTGTCTTGTTTCACCTCGTTTTCTCGAGAAATCAAAACATAATCTAGTTCTCAATATAGTATACACAGTTCACCTTTCCACATTGATACCATGTCAATCTCCATTGAAGCTTTGGCAATGGCAGGCGCTAATTACCTTGAATGTAGTGTTGATTTTGAACAGTGGGAGCACCGGGACTTGGATCCACCTCCACCGCATTTACTAGCGGAAGAAGATGCAGAAGAAGAACATGAAGTCATGAGGATGTCCGCAGAAGCTTCTCATAGTGGGAAGAAACATGCCCTAGATGATGAGGGTGGTGATGGTGACGATGACGACTTTAATCCCAATAAAGATGATGGGGATAGCTCCCGGGATAAGAAGATTGAGCTGCCCTATTTTACTGCTTGAGGTCAAGGCAGCGATGATGATGATGAGAGCCATTACAATTTACAAGACAATTGATGATGATCCATTGATGATCTCAGGACTTAAATATCATGATCTGAATTTTCCATATCATCACCAGAGAGATTTTCAATGTCCAACAATTGCTGTTGTTCCAAATTCTACCATTTGAGGGGGGATAGTAAAACCATTAGATAAGCTCGATCGGATATGAATTCTAGGAATAAAATCCTATTTTCTTTGATTAATTTTGTAATTACCGAATTTATTTACCCTTAAGGGGAATATTGGAACTACCATCTTTTAATAATAGAGTTGTTTCATCGGTCTTTAATTTTGGAACGAGGATCCTCGTATAAAAGCAATGATGTATCCTCGTATACTGATGTATTCAGTTTAAGCAGACAGACTTGATTATTTATTGAGATATTGAGTATTACTTGTCTTCCTAAACTTATGTTTCTTCTTATTAATCTTGTCTTCTCTCCCAATTCCTTCTTGTTTGTTACGTCAATCTGGTATAAGATCTACTCAATCTAAATCAACTGGTAGTAGGTAACCAAAATAGGAGTTATCTCTTTTTAACATCTTCAACAATGACTCAAATTTAAATTCAAATTTGATTCTAAATTTTAGTAAAAAACTTGATTTAGTATAAAATATTCCAATGATAGACCCAAATATATATTCAAATATTTTAAAAAAAATTCTCTTACTGTCCCAGTACTCAGTTTTTAAATTTTTTCCACCAAAATATTTTATCCTCTCTCATTTTCTTGTCTTCATTCTCTCCCCAATATTAAAACATGTTTCTTATAAACTTTACCAATATTAACCAAAAGAAAAATCAAGAATAGAAACATCTTTGAGTTGCAGAATCGTGAGTTTCTTACCATCTAAAGCAATGTTCGTCTAAAACAATGGAATTTTTTTAAATATCTACTACATATTAACTAACAGTATTTCTTATCTTCAATTCCTTGTAACGAAAGACGAGAGAGATTTTTTGAGAATGAGTTTATGAGAGAGAAAAAAGGTAGAAATATACACATATATATATATATATAGAGAGAGAGAGAGAGAGAGAGAGAGAGAGAAAGAGTAAAAAGTTACTCTCAGAGAATAGAGGCAGGAGAGGCAGTGTGGTTGGCGGTGATGGTAGGCAAAAAATTTTTCCTTTAAAAGTGTCTTTTGGTTTTGGATAAGATAAAAAATTACCGTTAGAAATTTGATATAGGATTTGAGTCCCTTATATAATTTTGGATCTAAGATTAGAGAAATATTTTAGGTCATTTTGACTCAAATTTAAATCTGACCCTAAATGATCTAAAAATCTTTTCCAACCATGGACTCAAATCTATACCAAATCAAGAAAAAAACTCATTCTGAATCCAAATTGAGGGAGACTAAAATCCTATATCAAATTTCCAACATTTACTTTTTAAAATATTCAAAGCTAAAAGTCTTCTTCGACAATTTGTTATCTCTGCCTTTTCTTACCTCTCTTATACGTTGTTTCCATCGTCGAACACTACCGAAATTTTCATTGATTTCTTGTATTTTTCAACCATAAACAAGTGCGGAATAAAACTGACATGATTTAGATGAATCACAAGGTGTAAATATAAGAGTGGTAAAATAGTTTTTCTTTATAAAATCTTGTTTATAAGAACAAGATACAAATTACAGAAATAAAATACTTACAACAGTAGCACTAATGGGCTAATGGATGTAATGAGATAGGAGTGAGAGGCACTTCATTTGCATCATTATGAAGGCTTCTTACAATATAGAGATAGTGTATAGGAATAGTGAGCTTTGTGTATAGGGAAGGCTTAGGAGAGCTTTCGGGTTACAAAGCTTCTTTGAAGTTTAAATGAACTCCCTTAGATAGTGAAGACTGAAGTCCTTATATAGAGGTAAGGAGTTCTGAAGGAATCTTTGGAATTATTACTTTGTTGTCTTCAAATGATGCTTTAACTTGGGTAAAGTGGTTTTACCTTAGCCTTTCTGTGGGAAAGTAGGGGTGAATTGCTTTTCCCATGTGAATGCTGACTTAAATGGCAGGTGGGTCCTGCTGTTATTGGAAAAAATCTACTTTCAGTAGAAAGCAGATTTTGACAGATGGTTGATGGCATCTTTACTAGGGGAAAGAGCCGAGGTGCCAAATAATATCTCATCGATATATGTAATAGACAATTTTTCTTTCTTTATTGAAGAAAGTAGTGATTGAAGCTATCACACATATAGATAAGTATTATTATGGGGTAGATATATCTACCAGATCATCATATCCTGCATATGGATCCTAACTGTCTTGGAAGGGATCCAATGTAGGGGTGACTGATGCCTGTGATGATGCAGATGAGCTACTTTCACTGACTGCTTGTTGAAGAAGCTTTTGTGCCAGCTCAATGAGGGCAACTTACTTCTTCTTGGATTGCTTGCTAGAATCCTTAGAGGGGGATTTTCTTTTGTTTGGGTTCTTCCTTAGTGGATTTCTTGGGCTCTTCTGGAGTAGAAATCCTGAGAGGAGGCATGACTTGTCTGACTGGAGTTGCGGGGTTGCCTGAACCACTGCTGGGGTTAGGACCCTGACTGGAAACTCCTGTTTGACACGGTCAATTATTGGTTCTTGCTGGAACCTGAGCCACCATTTGACTTAAAACTGTCTGGCGACATTATAACCAATAATTTCTCATTTTCATTTGCATATCTATGGGACTTTGTACCTGCAAATAAATGTTAGTAAAATAGGAAATTGACTCTCATGTTTACTAGGTCGATAAACAGAGGAGAATGCTATAATCTGATCTTAAAGATCAGCTGGAAAGATTTCATGAATGGGGCCATGAATAAACCACCACTGTGAAAACCAGGATGGAATTTGGTTCTTAAAATCTTTATGAAACTGTAGGAACCAAGAATGATCTAAAGAATCATTTTGGTAGAGTATAAGTTTAAACCATGATTCTTTATAATCATAGTAATTAAACTTTATCTTATGGTAGGGTAAATCTCGGAGGGAAGAAGGGTGAGATCCCTAATCTTTGAGAGAAATAATTTTTAAAATATGTAGTGAATGATAAATAATTCTACTAGGGTCATTTTTTATCAAATATAGGCTTGACAAAAATGGACTGAGTATAAAATAAGATATCCTAATAGAACTGAAAGGTCTTTTCAGGATCAGATGGAATAAAGGTTCATCCTGGCTCAAGGTAGGCTGTGACTAAGTCCATTGGGTTGCTTAAGTAAGCATGGACTGGTTAAATAGCAAATATATTTTGGGTATAAGCTTTGACATAGTCAGTTGTTGGGCCTTTAGGGACAAACTGGGGTTTGTGGCTAGCATATGGGTTTGCTAATTGGCTAGTGGTGTCTGATAGGACTAGTATAACAAGTCTTGGGGCTTGTTGGGCCATTTGGAGAAAAGTGCTAGGTGGCACTATAATGGATTTGGCTACTGGCCTTGTTGGGTTAGGATTACCAAGGGGTTGAAAACGATTAGTAATCTGGATATTAGAGAATAAAGGTTTTGGGTCTGGCAAGACTGGTGGGCTTGGCAAGGCTAACTGTTTATTCAGGTTTGCCTTTTCTTGGGCAAATATCTAACTAAGTTTTTTCTTTCCAGTATCCCTCCCGACTTTGGAAGAGGTACCAGGGTTATTATCTTTCCTGTCCGCCGTGAGGTTCCTGCAGAAATTCACGGGTTAGGAAATTAGGAATGCAGTTATTACTGCCTTTAATATATTCGATATCAAAATCGAAAATACTTAAAATAGATTGTCATCTGACAAAAATCTGCTTACTAGCAATGTTTTGTACGTCTTTTTCTAAAACATACTTTGTTAATTTGCAGTCTATTTTTACTAAAAATTTCTAATTTAGTATATCATCCTGGAATTTTGAGATGCACAGGACAATAGCTAAAATTTCTTTTTTAATAGTACTATAGTTTGCTTGTACCTTATTCCAGATACCAGAATGAAATCGAACAATTTGTTATGGGGAGTCTGGAGTAAATTTTTGAAGTAGGATACCACTGTAGCCAATGTCGGAGGCATCAGTTTGGATGATTTTAAAGGAATCAATCGAAGGAATACCAAGGTAGGACAAAGTTTTAATGAACTGCTTGACTTGCTGAACTATAGATGTATGAACCGATATCCAAGGAGGAAGGTTTCCTTTGAGTTTGTCATACAGAGGTTTAACGATTTTTCTAAGATCCTGATAGAAGTCAGAAATATAGTTTAGGGAACCTAAGAACCTCTGAAATTGGTTTTTATCAGTGATCTCATCAGGGAACCTTTCTACAAATTGGATAGAACGACTGATGGGAACAATAGTGGATTGATGGCTATTGTATCCTAGGAACCTTGCTGAGGTTTGGAACAATTTGATTTTACTAGTTGAGATGACAAGACCATTGTGTTTGACTATCTCAAGGAAAGCATAAAGGTGATTCCAATGTTCTTCTATAGATCTGGAAAAGATGAGAATATCATCTATATAGACTATAAAAAAATGACTAATGGAGTTAAAAATTTCATTCATTATATTTTGAAATTTACTAGGTGCATGTTTCAATCCAAAAGACATTACATTCCACTCATAATGATCAAAAGGAGTTGTAAATACAGTTTTATATCTATATTCTGGATATATTTGGATTTGTTAGTAACCACTTTTCAAATCAAATTTGAAAAAGATTACTGAATTATTAAGCATTTTAATTAAATCAGGCTTGTTTGGAATTGAGTATCTGATCCATTCCAATACAGAATTTAAAGGCTTATAATTAATTACTAATCTTGGTACGCCTCTTTCTAATTCTGCATTTTTAATGACATAGAAAGCTGAGCATGACCAAGGAGATTTACTCTTCCTAATGATACCATTTTTAAGTAATTCAGAAATCTATTTTTTGCAGATTTTCATTACTTCATGGTTCATTTGGATGGGTCTGTATTTAGTAAGAATATTTTGTTCCTTAAATCCTTTAATGTAGGGAAGTTTTACCATATGTTTCTTCCTATGCCAGAAGGCTGTGGGAAGGTTGGAACACACTTCTTCTTCTAGTTTTATTTTGAACTGGTTAATTTTTCCAATTAAGGTTGAATTCGTTAACTGTTCTTGAATTCTTTTGTGATTAATTTCTTTTTTGAGAAAGTTCACTGGCTTAGTTTTTTGATTAATAATATTAAGATACTTAGAGATTAATTGATCTTTAAGTTGTCTTAATTTTTTAATTTCTGGTTTGGTTGTAAATTTAAATGTTACTTTTTGACTAAGTGGTTTCGTGGTTACACCATTTGTATCTGTTGTAAAAGGAGACAATAAGTATACAAAGGGTAAGCCAAGAATAACTTCATCAGTCATATCTTTTACTAAGATAAATGATGTCTTAAAACATATATTATCTTGACAGATATGCACACTTAGTAGTTTGCATTTAACATTCATTTTACTACCATTTGTTGAACTAAGTCTTTCAATGATTTTTTGATAATACTTAATTGGAATAATGCCTTCCTGGATGCAGTTTACATCTGCACCAGTGTCAATTAAGGTAATAGTTTCTAATTCAAAATCATTATCAATGATGATTTTTACTTTAGAATGCCATTTTTGAAAATTAATTTTATTAACTAGATTGATTCTATGATCGTCATTAATCTGGGAACATCCATCGTGAGATGGTAGGTTCGTTACACCCATAGGATCCACTAGAGAGGTAGATGTAATGGGTATCCCCTGTGAGTCTGTTCCATCCTGAGATTCTGTCTCAAATTGTTCTTCAACTAGTGGCTGTTTTTCAGGATTGAAGTCCTTTGTGTAGCCAAGACTATTTGTCGTTAAAAGATTTAAAGCTTTGCAAGTTTCTTGTCTTGAGCTTTTAATTCTTTTATTTCAGATTTTATTTTATTAACTTCATTTTGGAGATCTTGTAAGGTGACTTCTTTCTTTTTCTCCTTACTGAATCTTTCCATTATGGTATTAATACTAATTAATTGTTTTTTGATTAAAAGATTGTTTTGTGCTCTTTTGGGCAAACAAATCTATTAATTTTTTGATATATTTGACCTTTAAGTCTGGGTCTTCAATCTTACTGATTAAGTCAATAAGAATATGTTCTTCCTCATTCTGTTTGGTTATTACTCTAACAGTTTTATAGAGGCAACTATCTTTGCAACCAATTTTGACTTTGGGTTCACTAGGGTTGCTAGATGCTGAATGATATTCTGAAGAACTTTCAGTGCTACTTGAGTCCTCTGAACTTTCTTCAGTATTGGTAAGATTATTTAACCTAAAAATGTTGAAAATTTTCTCTTCATCTTCTTAGGTTAAATTTAATCTTTTAACCTGTTTTCTAACTGGGCAATCTGGGCTTTTATGACCTTTTTTACCACAGTTATAGCATTTAATATTTAAATCTGTTTTAGCCTTTTCCCCTGATTCTTATAAGTTTTATGCTTATAAGTTTTCCAGGGCTTTTTGCTAGATTCAATATAATACGATGGTTTACTAAAAGTTTTTTTACTACGTTTGTAGTGGCTTTTAGATTGACTATAAGGCTTAGGTGATTTGATTTTTCTGCGTAATGGTGCTACTGAAGAGAGACCATATTGTTCACATAAATTACTCATTTCATATTTAGCCTTTTTCTTCTCATTTTTTAATTGATGTTGGATCTTCATGTCAATACACATCTTAAGTCCTTCCTTTTGGATGGTACTGACAAGATCGTCATAGGTCAGTGAATCATATGCAATGATTTCACTGTCTTTACTAAGTGTTGTCCTAATCTTATGAGCAAAGAGATTAGGTAGGCCATTGATAAATTTTTCTTTCTAGAAAGATTTATCACAGTCCGGCCTAAGCATAACTCTAGAGATGAATACATCTTTGTACCACCTGAAATCACTAAGTGTTGGGCACCTAAGGTTACTAAGCTGGTCATGGACTCTAGCTTCAATGTTACTGGGTGTGACAACAAAATGTTTAATTATGGTGAAGATGAGGGTATTAATTCCATCATCTTTGGCTCTACCAATTCTTTCATTAAAAACTGGTACGCCTTCATCATCAAGAACAACAACATGCTTGATGCCATCTCTTGATTCTTGAGTGAGGTAATTAGTCCACCAATTACTTAATACTCCTATGAAACCAGAGGTGATCATGTCAACTAATTCTGGTTTTGAGAGATCAAGATTTGAAATGTAGCTATTGGCTACCATGGAAAGGTGGCTAATTTTGTTAAGAATTTCTTGTTCACTTAATTCATCTATGCTTCATTCATAGAGTTTATTGGACTGAACAGAAAACTGATTACTAATATTTTTTTTCTTCAAATTGAAGATCTGGTGGTGTTGGTCTGGTATACCAATTTTTTGTATTACTGGTTGGATTAACTTTTGAAAAAGTTAATTTGTTAATTTTGAGGTTATCAAACTGTTCTTCTAATTTTTTAATTTCAGAATCAGGTGAGCTTTCTGAGCTACTAATTTCTGAATTATCAGAAGTTTGGTTGATAACTATTACTTGAGATAGTCTAGATTTGGATTCTTGTTTAGAGATAAGTTCTTCAATCTTTGGGATTGTTTGGTTATCTTTTAAACCTAATCCGGATCTATCTTCAGGTAGACGAATTAGAGGTTTCTCTAATTTTTTATTGAATGACTTGATTTCATCGATTTTAGATTCAATTTTATCAAGCTGTTTCCCAATAGTTATTAAACTTTGATTGGTGAAATTATTTTGTTCAATCATCTTTGTATCAGATTCATTAGTAGGTTTCTTAAAGGGAGAAGCCTTTACTTCTAAACTTCGATGATCAATTAAAATAGTTTCTGCTGGAGGATGACTAGATGTTTTTACAGAATTATCTAGTCTCTTCCATTTATGTTTTGTTACTACTTTTATTTCTGGATAATGAGTTTCTAGGTAATCAAAAAATAGAATTTCTGATTTTACTTTGTACATTACTTTTACCCATTGTGCCATTATTTCTTTATGTTGAGTACTATTGAATCTTTTAAAGTATTTCTGTCTTTTAGATTAATTTCTAACAGAATTAAAATCATTTTTTAGTTTAATCATTTTAGGTAAGAATAATCCATTTTCTTTCTTAATCACGAGTAACTGATGATCTATTGTGGCAGTGCTCTGGAGGTCACTGGCTGTAGGTGAAGGGGTGAAGTCATCTTCTTCTTCTTCATTCCTACAACTAGATTGTGGAACACTCTGATGTGGAGTGTAGCAGGGTCTACTAATTTATGGTGTGAAATTATTGATTCCTTTTAACTTAAATTTTCGTTCTAATTCTTCTGTTAATTATTTATCTCTTTTGGAGATGCTAGAATAAACATCAGATTTTATTCCTTCATTAATTTGAATAGGTTTTTCAAATGATCTACTTCATCTATTGGATCTTGCAGAATCAAAGGAGATTCTTACTAATCCATCAGATAACTGTTGGATGTTTTCTAGGTTAGTGGTAATATTTTCATTATCCTTGTTATAGTTTTCATTTTCAACTGTCCAAGATTCTGGAAGTTGAACATTGGGGATCTCACCCTTCTTCCCTCCGAGATTTACCCTATCATAAGAGAAAGTTTAATTACTATGATTATAAAGAATCATGGTTTAAACTTATACTCTACCAAAATGATTCTTTAGATCATTCTTGGTTCCTACAATTTCATAAAGATTTCAAGAGCCAAATCCCATCCTGGTTCTCACAGTGGTGGTTTATTCATGGCCCCCTTCATGAAATCTTTCCAGCTGATCTTCAAGATCAGATTATAGCCTTCTCCTCTGTTTATCGACCTAGTAAACATAAGAGTCAATTTCCTATTTTGCTAATATTTATTTGCAGGTACAAAGTCTCATGGATATGCAAATAGAAATGGGAAATTATTGGTTATTATGTCGTCAGACAGTTTTATGTCAAATGGTGGCCCAAGTTCCAGCAAGAACCAATAATTGACCATGTCAAACAGGAGTTTCCAGTTAGGGTCCCAACCCCAGTAGTGGTTCAGGCAATCCCCGCAACTCTAGTCAGACAAGTCATGCCTCATCTTTAGGATTTCTACTCCAGAAGAGCCCAAGAAATCCAATAAGGAAGAACCCAAGCAAAAGAAAATCCTCCTCTAAGGATTCCAATAAGCAATCCAAGAAGAAGTCAGTTGCCCTCATTGAGCTAGCACAAAAGTTTCTTCAACAAGCAGTCAGTGAAAGCAACTCATCTGCGTCATCACAGGCATCAATCACCCCTACATTGGATCCCTTACAAGACAGTCAGGATCCATATGCAGGATATGATGATCTGGTAGATATATCTACCCCATAATGATACTTGTCTATATGTGTGATAGCTTCAATCACTACTTTCTTCAATAAAGAAAGAAAAGATGTCTATTACATATATCGATGAGATATTATTTGGCACCCTGGCTCTTTCCCCTAGTAAAGATGCCATCAACCATCTGTCAAAATCTGCTTTCCACCAAAAGTAGATTCTTTCCAACAACAACAGGACCCACCTGTCATTTAAGTCAGCATTCACATGGGAAAAACAATTCACCCCTACTTTCCCACCGAAAGGCTAAGGTGAAACCACTTTACCCAAGTTAAAGCATCTACTGAAGACAACAAATTAATCATTCCAAAGATTCCTTCAGAACTCCTTACCTCTATATAAGGACTTCAGTCTTTACTATCTAAGGGAGTTTATTTAAACTTCAAAGAAGCTTTATAACCCGAAAGCTCTCCTAAGCCTTCCCTATACACAAAGCTCACTATTCCCATATACTATCCCTATATTGTAAGAAGCCTTCATAATGATGCAAATGAAGTGCCTCTCACTCCTATCTCATTACATCCATTAGCCCATTAGTGCTAGTGTTGTAAGTATTTTATTTCTGTAATTTATATCTTGTTCTTATAAACAAGATTTTATAAAGAAAAACTATTTTACCACTCTTATATTTATAGCTTGTGATTCATATAAATCATGTTAGTTTTATTTTGCACTTGTTTCTTAATTTGGTATCAGAGCCATTTGACGGTCTGGATAGCCATCCATGCAGTTATATTTGAATATTCTTACTTGTGTTAAATCTCTTCTATTTCAATTTAGTAAATCAGTGTTTAGTTTGGTCTACCCTTGTCACCTAGCCTTTGTCGGTTCAAGAGGGGCGAGTCTAAATTTAGTCCTGTTTGTAAGTCCTTGTGTGTAGGCAGCCTTAGGACACAGAGACATAGCATGAGGACATGTATGTTAGGGGGTATGTACAATGGAGTCAAATTTAAACATTAATTTACAAAATTGAAAAATTAGATTTAATAATGAGTAGATTATTCAGATCTAACTCTATGGCTAGCTCATCCAGTTCTTCATTTAGTACTATACCTAATATAGTAAATGAGGAAGAAGAAGAACACTATGACTCACAAGTTGACTGGAGTGTATGGAATATCCCAAAGGTATCCCATCAAAATATCTATAAGACGAGTTGGGTTCCAAAAGCATTCAACTCAGAACATCAAGTAAAAACAATTGAACAAGTTTATGCTCTCAGCAAAGAGGAAGAAACTTGTCAATTAATTAGTCAAAAAGCCCTACAAAAACATAGGGAAAAAAGTTTTAATTTTATACACCTTGGTTTAGTTCAAGTAACAATTAAACCATTGATGTAACCAGGTAAAGATGCAGCAACTCTATTAACCCTAAGAGATGCCAGATTCATAGAATATGAACCTAGCATTTTAGGAATAATGGAGACTAGTCTTCAGAACGGACCAGTTTATTTTAACTACTTCCCAGACTTTATCCTAAGTCTTAGTTGTAAAAATACACCTATGGCTTTAACCTTAGGTATTAAATTGTCAAGTCAAATTACCAAAATGGTAAAAGAGACCCAATCTCTAATACTTATCTATAGGATATACTATAAATGCATGACTACAAACCTGAATATGCATGCACTTAAGATGCTAGGTTCATATTCTATAGATAAGTACTAGAGATTGGGTCTCTTTTACCAGTTTGGTAATTTGACTTGACAATTTTATACCTATGGTTAAAGCCATAGGTGTATTTTTATAACTAAGACTAAGGGTAAAGTTTGGGAAACAGTTAAAATAAACTGGTCCGTTATGAAGACCAGTCTCCATTATTCCTAAAATGCTAGGTTCATATTCTATGAATCTGACATCTCTTATGGTTAATAGAGCTGCTGCATCTTTACCTGGTGACATCTATGGTTTAATTACTACTTGAACTAAACCAAGGTGTATAAAATTAAAACCTTTTTTCCTATGTTTTTGTAGGCTTTTTCATTAATTAATTGACAAGTTTCTTCCTCTTTGCTGAGAGCATAAACTTGTTCAATTGTTTTTATTTGAAGTTCTGAGTTGAATGCTTTTGGAACCACTACAACAAAAATTATTTTTTGCGACGTTTATATTTTCGTCGCAAAAACGAACTTTCCGCGACGCTTTCATAATTTTCTCGCAAAAAATGATTTGGGCAAAAATGCTTGCAACGTTTTAAAGGTATTTCCCAAATTTTTTTTGGCACAAGAAAAATGGCGGGAGTTGATATTTTTTGTGACAAAATTTGTTTGTCGCGGATAGTTTACTTCGTCATAAAAAATATTAAAAATTAACAATAAAAATAAACTCAAAATATTTAATGCGCGACGTTTAATATTATCGTCGTCGAATATAAACTTTTAAATATTTTGTCGGGAATATGTATTTTTTCGCGACGTTTTTATAAATGCGTCACAAAATATAATTTTTTTATTAAATAACATTATTATTTCGCGACATTTTAATATTCGTCGAAAATTAGAATTTAATTTTCAATTAGAATTAAAATATTAATTGCGACGTGTTTATTTTGCGTCACAAAAAACTAAATTTTTCGCGACGATTTAATATTTTTGTCGCAAATAGTGTATTTGTAAATTTTTTGCGACGTTAAACGTCGCGAAAAGGTGATTCGCACCAAATTTTTTGGCGCGAGAAAAGGGCATGGATAGGTGTTTTTGAGCGACGTTTTCATAATGTCGTTGCAGAATATAATTTTTATTTTATATTAAATAAAATTATTAATAATTTTCAATTTTAAATTATAAATTAGAATTAAAATATTAATCGCGACGTTTTTTGTTCGTCGCAAAAAATGAATTTTTCGTGACGATTTTATATTTTTGTCGCAAATAGTTTATTTGGCAGTTTTTGCGACGTTTTTTAGAAAACGTCGCGAAAAGGTGATTCCCACCCAAAAAAATTTTTGCGTTAAAAAGATCTGGAATAGGTGATTTTTCCTGACGTTTTTATAAATTTGTCGTAGAATATAATTTTTATTTTATGTTAAATAAAAATATTATTAATTTTAAATTTGAATTAAAATATTAATTGCAACGTTTATAAAATTTGCACGGCGATTTCATATTTTTGTCGCAAATAGTTTATTTGGCAATTTTTTTCGACGTTTTCTAAAAACGTCACGAAATGGTGATTCCCACCAAAATTTATTGGCTCGAGAAAAGGGCGCGAGTTGAAAATTTTGTGCGATAATTTTTTTTTTGTCGTGGATAGTTTCAATTCGTCACAAAAAAATATAATATTGAATCAGAATCAAAATAAAGTCAAAATAATTAATTCCCGACGTTTAATATTATCGTCGCAAAATATATATTTTAATTACTATTAAATAGCAACGTTTTTTATTATGTTGGCGGGAGTAGGTATTTTTTTGCGACGTTTTTAAAATTTTGTCGCAGAATATAATTTAAATTTTATATTAAATAAAATTATTATTTCTTGATGTTCTAATATTGGTGGCAAATTAGAATTTATTTTGTAATTTTAAATTAGAATTAGAATATTAATTGCGACATTTTTGTTTCATCGTAAAAAATGTACTATCCGAGACGATTTAATAATTATGTCGCAAATAGTTATGTTGCAAATATTTTTGCGACGTTTTTAAAAAACGTTGCGAAAAGGTGATTCCCGAATAATTTTTTTTTGCGCGATAAATGGCGGGAATTGATAATGTTTTACGAGAAAAGTTTTGTTTGGCTCATATAGTTTTTCTTCATCGCAAAAATAAATAAGGTAAAATTAAAATTAACATAAAGTCAAAATATTTAATGCCCGACTTTTTTTCATCGCAAAATTGTCATTCTTTATCTCTTTTTTTGCGCGAGCAATGGCGAAAAATGAAAATTTTGTAGTTTGGTAAACAAAAATTTGTCGCGAAAAAAAAATTATTATAAAATAAAATAAAAATATTAAATTGCGATGTTTTTATTTTCATCACAGAATATAAATTACAACCACATTTAAAGGTAAAATAAAATAAAAATATTATAGTACGACATTATGTTCGTCGCATAATATAATTTTTAAAAAAATTCAAAATGACATCGTTTTGGACATTAAAAAAAAAAAAACTACGTACATAAATTGAAATCCATTGCCCATCTTTTTTTTTTTTTCCCTTTTTCTCACTTTCTGAAATATCTCCCTTTGTGCTTATTTCAGTCGACACACACAGTACTGTCTCTCTTTCTCTCTCTCTCTCATCCTCGCTATTCTCTTTGTTCCCCTCCCCCTGCTAATCGGAGTGTTTCTTGCCCTCACTGTTGAACTAAATCGTTTCCTACCCTCACATTGTTGAGGTAAAGATCCCATTGGAAAATTACTAGGTGAGTTTTTGCATCTCCACATAAAAGTGCGAACTCTGTATGATTCTTGTGAGTCTCATATTTTATGTTAATTTAAACATATTAAATATTTGCAATGACTTGGTTAAGTTATTGGGATTAGTGGTTTGGGGTGTCTAATTTCATGTTTCTTAACTATTACTCTGTGAATTTGAAAAACTGTTTTGTCTTGAGTGTCATTTTGGTAGATGTCGGCAGAGAAAATAGGGGGTTTTCCCTGAATTTTTTTTCTTCTATTTTTCACTTTTTTTTTTTGCAGATTGACCCAAACTCAAGTGAAAATCTGGTAGAGGTATTGGACAGGTTGTGGGAGGAAGAATTGTGGAAGGGACAGGTTTTGGTGATTTTCTATACTTATTGTATTCGAAATACATAAACGTGGCATAATGTGGAAAAAGGAAAAAAAGTAACGTTGGTCTGTGAAAATATTTTTAGGGAAAATATTTTGCGACGTAGAATGTTAATTTTAGTTATTAAAGTAAAAATAAAATAAAAATATTAATTAACAACGTTTTTTATAGGTTTGTCCATAATATTTATAAGTTTGTCGGGAAAATTTATAAGTTTGTCGGGAATATTAAAAAAAAATAAAAATTTAATTTGTGACGTTTTTTATTTTCGTCGCAACATTTAAATTATAACCACATTTAAAGTTAAAATAAAATAGAAAAAACTTTAAATCGCGACGTTTTTATTTTTGTTGCCGAATATAATGTTTTAAAAAAACAAAACGACGTCGTTTTAGGCATTTTTTGCCTTTTTTGTTTAATTTTTTTCCTTTACCCAACTCTTTTTCCCTCTTTCCCCATCTTTCTCTCTTTTTTCCCCATCTTTCCCTCTTCGTTTTCAGTCAACACACACACACACACACTCTCTGCCTCTCACCGCCTCTCTCTCCCTCTCCATCGATTGCACTCAAAGCCACACACACACACACTCTCTGCCTCTCACCTCCCTCTCTTTGCCTCTCCATTGACTGAACTAGAAATCACAAGCCAGTGAAGCCACAACACCATCGATTCAGTCCACGATTGGTTACATCTCTGTTATCTACCATTGTAACATGTACAACTTAGAATTTCTATCTTGTTTTCCCCCACAAATTCAGCTCTTATTGTATTTGGTTGGGTTGTAGTTGTAAAATTTATCGCAAATTTTAGTGGGCAGAAGCTTTTGTGTATTCATTTTTAGTTTTTCCTTTATTTGTCTTTTGGTGACTCTGATGGGTATTGAGTAAACATTGGATCTTTGTTGTGTGAAGGGTGTTTGTTATACTTTTACCCTTTTTGGGGGTGATTTGCATTTCTGTGAATTTGTTCCTGCTCTGTTTTGGAGAGTTCCTGGGATTTGCTTTGATTTTATTGTTCTATGAAACAAAAAGTGGAGTATCAAATTCAAATCTAAGAGAGTACTAGGGTGTTCCAGTAGAAGCCTTATTTTCTTTTTCTTTTTATGTTCTTGTAACTGAGCCTTTTTAACATAGGGTTCTGTTTGTTGAGACTCAAAATTTGTGTGTGCGTGTGTGTGCGCGTGTTAATGGTAGTGACACTAGAGGATTAGGTTTTGTTGATTATGATGGGGAGCACAGATGAAGCAGACCGAAAGCGACGTCACTTTAGCTATATATCGTCCACAACTGCTGCTACTACTACTACAGCAAAAAACCAGCCCTTTTCGCCCTTACCTGACGATAAAAAGGTATAACTTGGAGGATTAGGGTTTGTGAATATACTGACCTTGGCTTAATGGCATGCTTAAGAACACCATATATGCATTATTGGTCTGTTTGAAGTGCCAATTGTGTTACTGTCTTTGCAAATTTGGTGGTTTAATTCTGATTTTTGATGTGGTGGAATTTCCTTTTTTGTTTTCTAGGATGGACTTTACTTTGTTTCCTTTCTTTACATTTGCTCTGATTGGACCACTTTAAGCGGAAGATTCAATAAGATAAGCTTGTGAGTGAAGAATCTTATTTTCAGGTGGTGGCATTGATTTGTTTTTGTTGCCATAAACTAATATATAGTTGCTTGTTGTGCAATATGATATTGTCTATGCATGAGGTGTTATATCCATTAAGCAAAGAATGGATTGTCATAATTGTATTTTCCGGGGAACTTATGTAGGTTAGAGGATTCAATTTTTGAGAAGCTCAAATTCCTTGTAGGTGGTTGTGAAAATGTTCTAAATTTTAGTTCGTTAAGATTTTATAAACACATAATAGTTGGAGTAAGAAATGTCCATTCTTGGCACCTCATCGGCATTGACACCAGATTGCAGTAGTTAACAAAACGGAAGTGTTAAAATTGGAATATTATGGAAAATCTTGCCAGTGTTGGTCGAAACCTGGTGGCGTTGATGAAGTTCACTGTTCTCAATGTAATCATAAAAATGTGCTAGTGCAACTGACTTGTAATCAATGATTAAGTGTAACTTGCTCTTAGAAGAACATGTTTTGTAACTTTTATTGGACTTCTCCAGTCTTAGTGACATAACAGCTAGTCATCGTTATTTTTGTGACCTTTATGGATGCGAGCGAGGTTCCATGTTTCAAGGACAAGATCTTAGTGTGGTTGACTTTTTGGGGTGCTTTACGAATAGGTGTGATAATTCTTGAGTGTTGGCAAGCTTTCCTGATTTTCAAGAAATAATATTACGTACTTGAATAGGATAGCAAAATTTATCGTTTATGAATTCTATTTTGTGGGCTCCAGTAAAATTGAAATTTTGGTCATTATTCCTTTTCTAGTATTCTTATTCTTTCCATTAAACTAGCTGATAAATTTTCATTTGAATTTTTTCTTTAGTTTTTTTTAAAATTGGCTGCTTCTTGAATCCTATAGTTTTAGACGGTTCATTACCTGCTTCCACTTCTCAAATTGGTAAATAAATTTATGATAAAAGAGTAAGAATTACTTGAGGTTCTTGCATGCCTAGCTCTTTGACTTATTCTAGTTTTGCATTCCTTGAGGTCTTTGACTTACAAAAATGCTTCGAGTCATGGTCTACCTAGTTAGCAAAGAATGGCTTCTGTTACCAGTTGGTTGTTCTCCTCATGCCTGATATCGTATGACTCTCAGTTACTTGCATTTTGATTATAATCTTAGCTTTTTTATTCACAAGTTGGTTGCCATTTCCTTTCTAATTGCATTTTATTGGTCCTGACCTTCAGGGTACTAATGGTTTTTGTCTTTCCTTTTTCCTATTCCCCAATGAGGTAGCTCGACATAGCCGTGCTTCAGTTTCAAAATCAAAAGCTTGTTCAAAAGGTTAAAGCTCAGAAGTTTGAGTGTGTTGCCCTTGAGAAAAAATTTAGTCAACTGGGGGAGAGACAACATCAGTGTGATAACACACTAGCAGTGGTCAATAAGTCTTGGGATGAGGTAGCTGCCTTGCATTTCTTAAATTTCCACTTTCTTTTAAGTGTAGTATTTGCACTTTTTGATAGGACTCATACAATACTGTATATCTATTCAATGGAAATTTTGACTATGTGGTTTTTCTAGCTGGTTGATGACTTGGAAATTTGTTCCATTCGTACAAACTACTCAGCATGCTGTGGGAAAGATGCTAGACATCAATTGATTACAAAGGGTGATTGTCTACCTTACACTTGAACTGTTTCATTTTTTTGACTTTTGTAGTTTGTTTGAGTTTTTCATTTTATTTGACATGGTGCTGGGGTATAGAATGATGAACTTGCTTGCCACTTTAACTTTGGCTATATCAAGTCAGTTGAGAATATAAATTCATCTCTTAAATTCCCAACATAATCTTATGCTTCAACAAAGATTATAGTGTAGGACTCATTTCTTAGTAGTAGTCTGTTACCATCTCCAAAAAAAATAAGGGAAAAAAGGTAAAAGGGCATATGTTGCTTTATACAAATGTTAAATTTCTATTGTAGGATTGGTTTCAATGTCCTCTATTGCTCCATTATTAACAATTATGTTCTTTCAGTTGGAATGTCAGGTATGGAGCCTATCTAAGGGGAAGCTATTGAGAAACATCGTGTTCCCATCAATAATAGATGCAATTTTTGGTATTTGTGGGAGTTGAATCTTTTTGGAAAATTTATAAGGTACAAATAGGGGGAAAATATTGGAAAAGTAATATTTTAATTTTTTATGTCATTGGATGACATGATGGTAACAGCTTACGGGAAAAGGAATACATTCAAGTCGCATGTATGTTGCATATAGGAGGAGTGGGTACCTTAATGTCCTTGGATTCTATGATGTATGCGTTTGATTGAGTTTCATATATCATATAATGAATTCTTGTTAATCTGGATTAGAATACTTCAGATTTTAGCTTTTAAAGACATGAATTTGGTCATACACATACTTTTTGGCTGTTTATAAATTGAAGGTGTTCCTGTTCACAAAATAAATAAATAAAAAATTGAAGGTTTTGATTGAATGCCATAGATAAAAAATTATGAGTTTTGTATGAAATATCTTGGGTTCTGAAAGTCTATATATAGTGAAACAGCAGTACTGTTTTATTGGCTTTGGGTTGTAGTTTCTAATTTTTTTTTATTTTTTTTACTTTTGTTGCTTGTCTTTAGGCCTTTTTGGTTTGATTAGATTATTCAATCTTGGAACTTTTCTTATGGGAGTTCAAGCTTTATGGGAAATTTTTGAGATACCAAATTACCAATTGGTGTAAAATATTCAAAAAATGATATTTTGATTTTTCATGTCCTTGGCTACCTTAGTGGGAAAGTAATATCTTCAATTGGCATGTTTGCTGCACATAGGCGAAGTGGAAACTGTCCAGAATTGTTGCACAATAAAATATCTTGAATCTTATTTTTTAGATGGCACCCAGTCAAGATTATCTTTTGAATATTACAACTGTTTCTGATAATGTTTCCGATGAAAACATGAGACATTCCTTATGTGTATTTTTTATGTCTAAAAAATATTGTTGTTCGTTTGTTTCATGCTTTCAAAATATTATTTTGTGTTTTCATTCTGATGTGACCCTCTCCTTCTATCCAGGCCTGAGCATCTAAACTAAGCATAGGCTAATTTTTGTGTGTTTGGACTCTTTGATTTCATCATCCAAGTTTCATGTCTGATTTTGACACCTAGATTCCTTCTGCTTTTGGTAAATATGTTCCTCCACCCCTTTTCTCTCCTTTTCAAACTATGGTAGATTTGTTTTGTCTAGTTATTTGCTATTTGCTTTTGATCAATTCTAAGAATGTACATGACCCTTTTCTCTTTCCTAAATGATCAAGTAAATGAATATGAATATGGAAAAGTGCAAGGAAGAATATAGAAAGGAAAGATTCTTGTTTACATAAATAAAATTTGGTTTTAATAAAGGAGGGGAGGGAGGGGGTTGGGAATGGAGAGTTCTTTTTATTGATCTATATTTTTGGAAGGTTTATATATTCATTGTTGCATGTTGTTCTTTAGATCCCTTTGCTGAGGCAAATGCTGAGGACTCTGGCGTTGGGCCATCAAAAGATTATGTGCATATCCGTATACAGCAGCGGAATGGTTGGAAGAGCCTGACAACTGTGCAGGGTTTGAAGAAAGAATTCAGCTACAATAAGATACTTAAAGACCTAAAGAAGGAGTTTTGCTGCAATGGTACTGTTGTCCAGGACCCAGAATTAGGCCAGCTTTACATTAACCCCTGTTAATATTCTCTTGTGTTTCTCTAATATTTTTTTCTTGTGGGGGTGGTGGGGGTATTGTCTGGACCTCATATTATACTGTGTTATCCTTTTGAAGGTTATTCAGCTTCAAGGTGATCAGAGGAAAAATGTTTCTACCTTTCTTGTTCAGGTGATTTACCCTATGGTTCCGACTCTGTTACAGAAGACTTGTGTTTGACTCGTGTTTAAGTCTTTACAATGCGCACCCAAATAAATGGGAAATATAGAAAAAAAAAGGGTAGTTTTTCTACAGTTCGATAGGTCATAATTTGCCAAGGATACTTTTGATTCTACCTCTCAAATTGAACCTGACAGCAGGTCACTAAGTAACTTCTGTTTATGCCAGGAGGGTGGTGGTGGTGGTTTTCTCAATGGTGTTTGATCATTTAACTGTTTTTTAAAATTATTTTCCTGATTGCTGACTTAGAATATACCCTTGCTCTCCATGACATCGTTGAAAGCCAATTACTTGCTACTATCACATTGGTGGCACTATTGCCTATTACCCATCCCAACCCACTAAAAAATTAAAACCAAGAAAAAAACACGAAAATACACTTGCAGACGCACAAAACATTGGCACAACATATCCTTTTACTTCTTGTGTGGATGCTTAGATTTAGGGAATTATGGCCCTGCTATTCGTAAGTAGGGTCGTGGTTAGTCATTTGGTGTCCTGGTTTTATGTGTATGTGTTCTTACCTCTTGATACTTCTCCTTTGTTTTTTTCCTTCTAAGAACAAGCTGGGATCATAAAGAAGGAACACATCAAGATTCATGGTTTTTGAGAAGCAGCAAACCAAACACTACCCAATTACTGTTCACCTCATGTCAGTGCCAAGCATGCTATCCTAAATGAGATTGTAATAGCTCTTAATATTACCTCTTTATCGTGGTTTGGGTCAAGTATTGTGTCTTTGTGTTGCCCTATAGCCGTTGATTTATGTAGTAAGTTGCATTACAAAGAAGTTGTTGTTCAATTTATGGGAATTAGAATTGGAGTACAAAGTGCACCTGAAATCTTTGTCTAACATTTGTTCCTGGTCTTATATTCAGCAACAAGGTTCTTCTGCAGCTACTGAAATGGAGACAAAGACTAAAGCTTGATTGCAAAAGATCTATGCAGCTGGTTCTACTGTGGAAGAAAATGTATGAAAACTTGCATCAGTATTGTGTAAATGAACTTTTGGATGGAGATCAAGCTGGAGGTGCTAGTGGACACTCCTGAGGTGGTTTCCCTGTGCAGCACCTTTACTGTTTATAGGTACACATGATGACCATAACTATGCAACTCATAACTTTATTGCTATGCTTTTTGGAGAATTAGCTTTCTAATATGCATTTAGAGGTGTGTGCACTGTGATTGAAGTGATGCTGATACATCTTCTGGGGTTTTTTATTCTCCTTTTTTTGAGTCACCTAATGGATCAAAGCAAGGTTTTGGAACTAAGTTCACATCCATTATCTCATTTCTAAGATATTGATATGGTCAAAAAGATAATATCTTGTTCATCAATGCACCCAACTCCATGTTTTTCTTCAAATTTCAATTTGTATTTGTTCGGCTCTATGACTCACTAAGCATGCTAGAGTCCACTTGGACTCAGAATTGTCCTTCTAGGCTGGAATGTCTATCACCTCTGGGTGATATCAGGCATGTGGAGCAGTGAAGTTTATAACTGCCTCATAATTTCTAGTACTTCATAATTTCTAATCAAGAGGTTGGATCAATTCAACTTACACAGATAAACAAACATGCCAAGATCTAGAACAATGTAAGTAACAAGTTCACTCCATTAATGAACCAGTTTGTACGCATCATTTCTTTGACAGCCGACTTGAATATGATCAATTGAAACTAAACTTCTGACTCTCAAATTTGATTTTCTGGGTAAGCATACATTCCATTGCCTAACTTTAATGTTAACATGAGCTATGTGAGTATTAAACATTGTTGCAGCGGCTTGGAGCGAGTAAGGCATTACCTTACATCTACTCTAGCTTATAATATTCAGAGTCTAGTTATCATATCATTGGGACTTTTTAACTGTAGCTCTCTCACAGTGGTTGATTTTGCATCAGGATCAGTTCAGGATCCCTATTGTTCGGAGCAGGAAGGTTGTGTGTGGTGGTCAGTTTGATTATGTATATCTTGCATACTGTTGAGCTTGGAGATGATATTTCAATGCATGGAGCTGGACCGGTTCAAGTTTAAGAGACATTAAATGTAATTAGAGATGGTTTAAATTCTCTTAAATGATTAAAGTTATTTTTTCTATTTTTAGAACTTTTTGTTCTTTGATTATTGTAATTCATTTTTTGTAGAAATAAAATTTTGTTTTTTTTAAAAAAGATGTTAAATGTATTAATTATGTTAATTTTTATTAAACACATGTATTACTGGTGTATAGGTGAAAAATTTTATTAAAAAATTATTTTTTTATGTAAAATAAAAAAAATTACCTTTTTTGCGACGAAATAAAAGTCGTCGCAAAAATTGCAGTACGCACCTTTTTTCGACGATTTTTTTTCGTCGCAAATATATTTATTTAATTATTTTTATTTTTTTAATTAAAAATATTATTTGTGACAATTTTTTTACGTCGCGAAAAAGTAATTAAATTATTATTTTTGAAAATTTTAATTTATGTAAAAATTATTTGCGATGTTTTTTTTTACGTCGCCAAAAAATAAATTAAATTATTATATTTCCCATTTTTATTTATAAAAATTTATTTGCGACGATTTATTTACGTCGTGAAAAATTAATTTAATTAATATTTTTTTATTTAAAAAATGTTTTTGCGACCATTTATTTATGTCGCAACAAAATAATTTATTTAATATTTTTAACATTTTTTTTTTCAAAAAAATTTTTTTGCAACAATTTATTTACGTCGCGAAAAATTAATTTATTTAATATTTTTAACATTTTTTATTTAAAACATTTTTGCGACGTTTTATTTGCGTTGCGAAAAATTAAACAAATTATTATTTTTAATATTTTTATGCTGCGAATAGGTTTTAGCTACGTTTTTGTAACTTTTGGCGACGGTTTTTTTTTGTCGCAAAATTTTTTTTTTGGCGATAGAATTAAATTTCCGTCACGAAATACTTTCTGCGACGAGGCTATTACAACGAACACGCGACAAAAAAAAAGTCGCAAAAAATAATTAGCGAGGATTCCTTTACTTTTGGCGACGAAATAAATCGTCGCAAAAAAAGATTTTTGTTGTAGTGAACTCAACTCGTCTTATAGATATTTCGATGGGATACCTTTGGGATATTCCATCCACTACAGTCAATTTGTGACTCATGGTGTTCTTCTTCTTCCTCATTTACTATATTAGGTATAGTACTAAATAAAGAACTAGATGAGCTAGCCATAGAGTTAGATCTGAATAATCTACTCATTATATATATATATATATATATATCTATAATAAAGTAGCGTATAATTCAAATCTCAAAAGATAAACAAAATGACTTTTGCTATTCGCGGTTGAGATCGTTTTAAATTTTACTTTAAAGTTAATTTAACGGCTAATATTAACACCCTAAATTTAATAGGAAAAATAGGGCTCTAAGGGTGTGTTTGGAGTGACTTTTTAAAAGTAATTTTAGAAATTATTTCTCATAAATACTTTAAAAAAAATAGTGTTTGAAACCGCTCCACCACTACATTTACCACCACCACCACCGCCACCGGCCCCCATCGCCGACCCCACCACCATCGCTGCCGCCACCCCTACCCTCACTGCCACCCCCACCGCCACCATCGTCGTCCCCACTACCACCACCACCATCGTCGCCGCCCTTGCCATCACCACAGTCATTGCCACCCACTACAACCATCACTGTCTTTTATCACCACCACTGTCGTCTACCACCTCTCACCCCCGCTACAAACCGATACTTAAATGCTTTTATCTCTTCCGAATGTCTGTCATTTGATTTTGGATATAAATACAAATATGTTTATTGTTTATTATTTTTTATTACTTTGTGCCTTCAAACACAGTTAATAACTAGTATATATATATTAGAGGGGAACTTGAATCCTTAACCTCAAAAAGGTAAAGTTTTTCAAGACAAGGAGTATCATTGGATCAAAAACCCATGTCTACTTACCTAATTTTTCTTTTATTTTTTCGAGTTAAATACTATTGGTAGTGCAATTTCAAGTCATCACTATCCACAAAATTTAGAAAATTCGTTATTTTATTTCTTCAATTATCTATTTTGTTAAAAACGGTCTATTTTTCGTATTCTTCAAACTAGACACATGTCAAAATAACTACATTTTTCTTTTTTTTATCTGGATTTATAAAAAGAATAAGATATTAGAATAATCTGAGAATTATGTGGTGACTTTCTTTATTCCAGGGTAGTGCTTAAATTCAATTTTTTTTTTGAATTACCCATTTGTGGATAGATATAAAAGTTTTATTTATTTTAGCAAATATCATGATTTAAATGATAAAAAAAAATGAGTTTTGGGACAATAATAGAATTTTTTAAAATATTTGAGTTTGCCCATGAAGTACACTATACTAAATAATGTTTTTTTTTTATCAAATTTGAGTCATGATTGGAGATACTCTAAATATATTTTTTCTTTTTTGGTTGGGTTTGCTTTGATGTCTTTCATAGATGAAAAAGTGAAGAACATTAATTTTGTATCCAGATGTGCAACCAATTTCATATGTTGCGATAACAATAGTTAGCCTTTTGGTTAAAGTTCATTGAAAAATGATCGATTTGCGCATTATCTTTTTGTTAGCTTTTCTGCATTCACAGGTGATTCATGTGAGAGCCTCTGTCCCAGCCCCATAGTATTTGCTACAACCCATTTCTGTGGATTTTCTATTTCGATTGCTAATTTTGGGGACATAGAAACAAATAAATTCCAGATCATATTACAATTACACCAATACAAATAAAATCAAAAATGAATATACTGACGAGGAAGTAAAAGTAGTAGCAATCGAAGATGGTCTGAGAACAACAAATGATAATGATTGTTTGGGTATAACTAATGAAGACCAATGTGAGTACAGCTTTGTTGAATGGTAACTAATTAATCAGTGTTCTATGGCAAGAAAAAAATTAATATGCAATTGATCCCAAATAACTGGAACGAAGTCCCCCCCTTCCTCTCTTTCCCCCTCTTTTCTGCTTGGTTTTTGTTGTTGTATTTCAAATACTTGGACAATATTTTTTATATTTCGGCCCATCTAGATGGTGTGCGTGATTGTTATAATCCGCCAGCAGGATGAAAGGGGTATGCTTGAGCTTAGGTTATTGTTCCGCGTTGTTCAAGTTAAATCACGGTGAAGCACTCCAAGCTTTAACACCCTATAGTAGGCTTCACTCTTCTAAATTCCAGTCTAGAAAGAAACCAACTTGTGAATTGAACAGATCCACAAGCATCAAAGCAACAAAAATGTCTGGCCAAATATACTTCAATGGGCATGCTTGTTTTGTAGAGAAGGATGGATGAGATTGGAGTCTTATTTCCGCCCCTCTCCAACCCTATATGTGTATGGAAGATATAATCTAATGTCTTTTCTAATCCTATACTATGTTTGGCTTGTAACTTTTGCAATGCATGTTGGTCTCACGTAAAAGTAATTATTGTAATTGATAATTGACTTAAATACCCTCCGTTTGGTATAGATTATTCACAATTGAAAGGCTAATATTGTAATTTACTTTCTTATGGTCCCCAAACAAAGTAAATATTTTATTTTATATCAATTGACTTTAATTAAACTACTCAAAACTAACTAAAATATTTTATGGGTTAAAACTCTTAAACTCATTAAAATTCTAATTATAAATTAATACCAAAAAAATAAGAAATAAAATACTTGGAGAGTTTGGGTCAAACTCCAACAATCTCCCTTGAAACAAACTCTTCAATCTTTATGGTCCCCATCATCCGTTTAACCTTCATGAATGCATTGGATTTAAGTGGTTTAGTAAAAATATATGCAATTTGATCCTCATATTGACAATATAAGTTCTTAATCTCACCATCAAAAACCAAGTCACGAATATAATGGTACTTCACATGAATATGTTTAGTCCTCCTATGAAAAACTGGATTCTTTGACAAAGAAATGACTGACATGTTGTCACAGAAAATCTTTGAAGGAAGTTTCTGTGCATGTTGCATAAATCCAAGCATATGACGCAACCACATTTTTTGGGTACGTAGCATAACTAGTGGCTGCATTATACTCTGTTTCAGTGGTAGAAAGAGTAACAATTTGTTGTTTTTTTGAAAATCAGGAAAAAATTCTTGAACCAATTTGAAAACAATGCCCTGAAGTATTTTTGGCAAGTTCATAAGAACTAGTAGGGGAAGAAAAAATACAATCACTTTGGATACCTTTAACATACCTCAAAATCCTTTTTGCTGGTTGCAAGTGGGATTGACGTAGAAACTCTATGTATCCGCTGATAAGACCAACTCCAAAAATAATATCAAGTCTGGTGAAAGTTAAATAACATAAATTTTCCACTAACCGTTTGAAATAGGTGGGATTCACTAACTCACTATTCCCATCTTTACTCAATTTCAATTTTTTTTTTCAATCGGAGTCAAAATAAGATTACAAGAATCCATTCTGAAACGTTTAAAGATATCCTTAGCATAATTCAGCTGCGAAATAAAAATCTCACTGTCTATCTGATTAACCTCAATCCCAAAAAAATAGGACATCAAACTCATATCAGTCATCTCAAATTGAGAAACCATTGCCTCCCTGAATTTTTCAATTAATTTTAGATTATTCCCTGTGAAAATAAGATCTTCTACATACAAATACACAATAATAATATTTCCATGAGAATTAATTTTGACATAGAAAGTGTGTTCATAGGGACATCTCTGAAAATCATTCTCCACAAAATAAGAATCAATCCTAGTATACCAAACTCTAGGGGCCTATTTAAGTCCATACAAAGTCTTTTTTTAACTTATAGACTTTGTTTTCCTCCCTTTTATTCACATAACTAGCAGGCTGCTCAACATAAACTTCCTCCTCAAGGACGTCATTCAAGAAAATAGATTTCATATTTATTTAAAAAATATTCCAATAATTATTAGCAACAAGAGAAATAATCATACGAACAATATCAAGCCTAACAACAAGAGCAAAAACCTCAAGATAGTCAATACCTGATTTTTGTTTGTAACCTTTGGCTACTAACCTTACTTTGAAGCGATCCACCTCTTAGTTTGGCTTGTATTTGGTCGTGTACGCTCATTTAACTTCAATAGCTTTCTTTCCATTAGGAAGAGAAATAAGCTTCCAAGTATTATTTTTCTAAATGACATGAATTTCTTCATCCATTGCTTTTATCCTATGTTTCTCCTTGCAGGCATTACTAAAAGAAATAGAATCACAATCTGCATATAAAGTAAAATTTATCAAATTCTCATTTAAAGGATTATTGTTAGTGCCAATAACATAATTCTCCAATCTAGCTGGCATGTGTCATTTACGCTGTGAACACTTAGATGACTCTGGCTGCAGGAATTGAACAAATGGAGATAGTTCCACTGACTGATCACCAACTGAATCATCAATATCAAAAAGAACAAGTGTAGCTGACTTGTCTTCCTTTTGGGACCAATTCCAAGTGCCCTGCTCATCAAAAGTAACATCCCTACTAATAATCATTTTTCCTGTGATAGGATTATAAAGTTTGTACCCCTTCGTAACTAAACTATATCCAATAAAAATACAATTTTTAGACTTGTCCTCAAGCTTTTTCCTGAGTGGATTAGGAACATGGGCATAAACAATACAAAAAAACACCCTCAAATGTTGAATATCTGGCTTCTGACCACTCCAAATCTCATAGGGAGTTTTTCCCTTAAAACTTCTAGAAGGGAACCTGTTCAAAACATAAACAACACAAGCAATAGTTTCTGCCCAAAAAATTTTGGCATAATTTTAGATTTCAACATGCATCTAACCATATTTATAATAGTTCTATTTTTTCTCTCTGCCATACCATTCTGTCTGTCCTTAAAACTTTTATTTTTCTGCCACTCTGCCTTTCAACATAAGCCTTAAAATATTTAGATGTATCACATGCATCATATTTATTTTTCAAAATATACACGCAAATCTTTTTGCTAAAATCATCAATGAAGGTAATAAAATACCTACTCCCACCATTAGAAGGAACTTCAACATAACACATTTCAGAGTGAATCAAATCAAGGGGTCTTTTTGCATGCCAAACTTATTTATCAAGAAAAGAGTCCCTATGTTTTTCTCCCTAAAACACAAGTCTTACAAACTTTACTAGGAATATTAATAGGCAGGCAAACCAAAAACTAATTTTTTCCAAGCAAGAAAATTTAAACTATGAAAATTTACATGCCCAAACCACATATGCTATAACCAGTTATCCCTAGAAATTTCAGAACTAAAATAAGGTAAATTCTGACAATTAATTTGTAAAGGAAAAAAACGATTAGGAGTTATATGTACCTTTGCTATTAGTCCCCTACAGCTGTTATTGATTGTACAAACACCATTAAAAATTCTTATATCTTACCCCTTGTCTGACAACTGACCCATACTCAATAAATTGTGGTTAAGATCAGAGATATAATAAACATCTGAAATAGCATTTAAAGACTCATTTTTTAACTTGATATAAATTTTACCTTTTCCCTTTATGGGGATGGTTGAAACATTCCCAAATTTAATGTCTGACTGAACAGATTCATCAAATACAGTGAATATCTGCTTGTAACTACACATGTGATTACTACGAGCAGAATTCAAATACTACTTGTTCTTTTGAACATCATCCACTATCCTATCAGCTAAAAACAAAACTTCTGAATTATCATCATTTTCCTCTGCAATTTTAGAATGATAATTTTTATTATCGGGTCTCCTTAATCTGAAACACTCCTTTTTATAGTGCTCTAATTTTTCACAATTGTGACACTTGATTTTGGATTTATCACATTGTTTGCCTCAATTATTATTTTTGTATTTTTGCCGTGTACCTTGATTGTTTGAATGTTGATATATCTTATTAGATTGGGATTTGTTATTGCAAAACACAAAGGTCAACATTTTTAATTGGACATTAAACAAACTCGTTTTTGTTTGCTATCTCTAAAATTGGCTCCGATACCAGTTGTAAGATCTCAAAATAATATGAAACATTCAAATATTTGACACACAAAAATTTAATCAAAGAAAGAAATAAAAAAAAGAATAAAACTATTTGGACCTAAAAATCTGATCTAATTTACTGACATAATAATGTGACTTCAGAGGAATCATTGAATCAACACAAAATTTCAATGTTTTATGGGGCATATAGTCAATTCAAAGGTTACAATGAATTAAATCAACAAATTATGTCAATAAATTAGATCCCAATAGCATTACTCTAAAAAAAATAAAAAATTAAGACAAACCAAAGAGAAACAAACAAGATGATGCCGAAGGCTTACGGCAAAAGGCTACCAAAAAACTTCTATTCAAAGTCCCCCTGCCAAAATTTTTTTTCCCTTTCATAAAAGCTTCTGTCACACCCCTTTTGGTTACATATTCAAGAAGCCTTAAAAACTTTAAATTCTAAATTGACTTTAATTAAACTAATCAAAATTAACTAGAACACTTTTAGTCAAAATTCTTAAATCCATTAAAACACTAATTGAAAATTAATACCAACTAAATAAGAAATAAAATATTTGAAAAGTTTCAATCAAACTCTAACAATGAGTTTATTTATGGTGTAGTATTCGGGCCGGTATTAATTTCAAATACTATAATCGGACCGATAAACAATGACAAACACGGTATAAAAAAAGATTTTGAACTATTTTTGTTATCACATGTGCTTATACCACTCTAGAACCGAAAACAAACATGCCCTATCTATTTGTATTCGCAATGAAATAACCATTTGGGTAGCTATAGATTTTGATATAAACTTTAGTTAATTTGGAGGGTCACTATTTTGATTGTTTTGAAAACAATTTGAAGAAATAGTTTAGAGGCGCAGGGCAATTGGAAAAAGGAGAAAACATTCAAACAAAGAGTGCATTCTTCAAAATAAGAAAATAAGAAAAAAAAAATGAAAGAATATGTAATATGGCATTCACCTGAGTTTATATTGCTTAATATTGTTTCATTGTTTTTTTTTTTTTTTGTAAATAAACTAAATTTTATTGATAGCAATGAAGCCTCGACTTGTGAGGGAGAGCTTTATTCAAAATTAAAAAATGTAACAACTTGGGTGCTGGACATTTGCTTTACCCCTTGAAATGCCAAACTTACAAAAATTTCAATGGCCACCCTGTAGCCAAAATATTTTTTTGTGAAATTTTAAAATTGAGTAAATATTTGGAAAAAAAGTTCCTCAAGAATCTCGGTAATAACTCTCCTTGCTAGATTGGCTTGCCTGGCCGAGAATCTTTGCTTGACAAAAACCTTCGGAAAGATCTCATTGACTGGGCCGCTATCAATTGGAAAGGGAAATCAATGCAGAATTTGATTCATAGAATTTGCTTGGCAGCCACAGTCTACTATATTTGGATGGAAAGGAATTCTAGAAGATTTCGAAATCAATACAGTGACCCAAATGCACTGAGCCATCTTATTCATCAGACTGTAAGAAGCCAGTTATGGAACCTCCCCGCTTCTTGTCTCTATTAGCTCAAGTGATGGTTTCTGTGTTTGCATGGTCAGTTTGCATTGTTCCTCTGATTTTTGGTCCTCTGGTGAGGTTTTTTGTTGGTGCTCCCCTTGGTGCTGCCCTCTGTTGCAGGCTTCCCACTCTGATTTCTCTGTTTTTGGACCTATGGCTTTTCTCTCTGTTTTTTTTGGACCTATGGTGTGGATTTATTGGTGCTTCCCTTGGTGCTGCCCGCTGTTTTCTTGTTGGTGTTGCTGCTTGTGATTCACTGGTGCAGGTTGCTATATTGTTGGTGCTGCCCTCTGTTGCAGATTTCTCACTCTGATTTCTCTGTTTTTTGGACCTATGGTGTGGATTTATTGGTGCTTCCCTTGGTGCTGCCCGCTGTTTTCTTGCTGGTGTTGCTGCCTGTGATTCACCTGCTCCCCTCTGTTGTAATGTTGTTGTGCCTGCTTCCTTCTGTTGCAGCGTTGCTTCCCTCTACTATAGTGCTCCTACTGCCCATCTCAATGACCCCACTTTGTTGTCTCGGACTGATCTCATCCATTGGATCAACTAACTCTTGACAAGGAAATCCATTTGTCCACTTGGGTTTGGCTTGCTCCATGGAGTTCCACATGTTATACGAACTTCCAGCTTGTGCCAAATTGGATCCTCCCCATGTCTTGCCTAGTGTTATCCTGTGTGCTTGGGGCATGCTGTGTGTGCTTGGAACCCCTTGCTTGTGTGAACGTTACTTCCAGCTTCTTTGTTTTGGGATGTTGTTTTTGTATTACTTTTGCTCCTTTCACTTGTGTTTTGTATTTTGGGGGAAGTGCTGGCTCAAGGCCTACACTTCCTTAAAAATTCAGATCACTTGTGTCTTGTTTTGTGTTGTTCTACGGGACATGTCTCCCGGTAGGTTGTAGTGTTTTGTGTTGTGTCCTGTTTTTTGTAGCAGTGTTATGATATAAATTTTACTTTCCCAAAAAAAAAAAGAAAAAAAATATATCTTGACCAAAACCTGAGGATTAGAAACTTATATCTCAACTGGAGTTTCTTAAATAAAAATTTTAAATTAAAAAAACATATTTTTGCCTAAAGGTGAAAATTTTTGACTTAACAAGATGATACGACTTGAACTCAACACAAATTTTATGACACGAACTTAATTATAACTCGACACGATATTAAAAATGACCTGACATGCGAACAAAAAATATAAAAGACTTATAATTTTATGTTTCAACATGAATTTGACACGATATGACTTGATTGTCACTCGTAATCTTATCCGGCACAAAAAAAATTAATTATTTTTATTTTTCATTCATCTAATTAAATACAAAAGAAGAAAAATGTATCATTCTTACTTTTTATTTTTGAAAGATAGACTCTTACTTTCTATTTTTTATAGTTTCCATCGTTCTTTCTAGTTTCCGAGGCTGATGGGCTTGTAACATCGTCCATGACGTAATGCACGGGCCGGCAGAAGAAAGATCTTGCCCACCACCTGCAGCTAAAATTCAATTCTAATTTTAACATGTTTTTTTGAAATTGAACATGTAATACATTTTATACTCGTGAACTTGGGTTGCCAAACATTAACATTGTATATTAACGTAGTATACTATGTATCCCAGATGTTGACATTCAAAATCATGAAGGAGCTGTGGCAGGCCATCTGGCCATAAGTAATTAATAATTGTCTGCACTTTTTAGCACAGTTCAGTTGTGAACAGAGAGAGAGATCACGGATACAACAAAGAACATTTTTTTTCATGCGACACCCGTGTGTTTCTCTTCCCTCACACCTGACTTTGTCAAGAACAGGCAAAAGAACACTGATATATAAATGCTACCTTTACTCTCTTCGGAATCACTTGAATTTTCTATCATCGGCAGTCGTAGCAAATACTCTGTTGTGAGAAGCAATGTCAATTGAAGCTCTGGCCATGGCAGGCGCCGATTATATGGAATGTGACATTAACATTGAAGCATTGGAACGATGTGGCTCGGAACAGCCACCTCCATACCTTCTACCTGATCAACAGTATCTGAGCATTGAGGTTCACAGAAAGGGTGATGATATGAAGTTAGTAGACAATGGCGAGGTAGTGAAAGCAAAAGATGCGGGAATGGGCTAAGGCAGTTGCTTCAAAGAAGAATGCATTCCAATTCGAAATATTTTAGATATTACTGATTTTGTTTTTGCAATTATCTTTCTCAGAACTTCTTGGGCAGGTTTAAGAATCTGTGTCAAGTTTAATCATATGTATTTTGATCTGGCTGGCACAAACTGAACCATTAATGAAAAAGTTGAGAACAAATTATACGTTGACCCCTCAACTATGACCTTAATCTCACTTTTTCGTCTGCGCCATTGATTTTCTCATATCGACCCACAACTATTTCAATAAGTTTCACACAACCCAGAAAGCAAAGGTCAGCATGTTTTGCACAAAAAATGCCCACGTGTAGTAAAACAAACATTCTCAATTTTTTAAATTCATGTAAAATAAATAAATATAGTTGAGCATCTAATGAGACAAATAATTATAGTTAACAGCACAGTACAAATCCAATTTTTGATGAGGTACTTGAATTAATATCGATGAAAACTGCATCATGCCCTTTTTCTTGGACAAAGTATAAAAAAGAATGTTATTGAAACCTAAAAAGCAACTTTAATACAGTGCCTTAATGTTATCTTACCTAACATATTCTAATAGGAAAATATTATGTAATTCAAATTTATAATTCAGATTTATATCTCAAATGAACAAAGATCATTGGATGAGTGGGTCATATCAATTTTTTTAAATGGAACTCACTTATTCAATGATCCCTTCATTTAATATGTAAATTTGAGTTACAAATTTGACTTATAGATTTACTCATTCCGGTAATATTATGGCGGCTTCAAAATTTAAACCTTTTTTCAAAATTGGTCAAAGGTGCTTCTAAATGGTCTTTTAAGTCATTAAATACAAACAGCAGTTTTATTGTGATAAAAGACAAGTTTAAGTCCACTTTTTTACACTCTAATCCATTCTAATTAAATATTACCCTTATTTCTAAATATATGTCGTTTTACATAATTTTTTTTGTTCCATAATATCTGTCGTTTAATGAAATCGAAACATAATTAATATTTTTTCTTTCAAATTTACCCTTAATTTTTCAATACATTAGATTTGGTGGATGCTAAGTGTTTTTCATATTCCTTTCCAATACGTATTGAACAAGGGTATTTTAGTCTTATGCAATTATTTTTTACTCATATTAGAGCTATTTAATAGTTTCTTTAATCCTTGTGAAAAAATATTAAATGACATAGATTTAGGAACGAGCAATGCTATTAGAACCTAATTTACTGACCTAATTTACTATGACATTTGGATTGATTATGGGCTCCATCAAACATTAAAACTTAGTGTTAATCTAATAGTTTCAATAAAATCACGTCATTAGGTCAATAAATTATGTCAAATTTTTAAGTTCAAATAACATTTTCTTTTACAAACAGAAAGAGTAATTTTTTTATATAACTGTCGTAACCTTCAGTCATGCCCATCTGCCAAATTTGTGCGCACTGTATTCAAGCTCAAGCTCAAGCTCAAGCTCAAGCTCTCTCCCTCTCTCTTCCCCTTCCCCTTCCCCTTCCCCTTCCCGTCCTTCCCCATGAAAGCAACAGATTTCGGATTTGAAATGTAAATCAAAGATTAGGAAAGGAGGTGACGAAGAATCTTCGGTGCTGGAGCGAGATCAGATGAAGGCATCGCGATAGAAGGCGGTGGAGGCAACACTATCGGAGGAGATAGTGGAGAGTTGATGGTGGCCGGAGAAGGAGCCGACACTGGTGGAGTCTTTGTTGAAGCAGGAGTGAGGACTGGTGGCTTCACTGCTGGAGCCGGTGTAGGACTTGGAGTGGAGACGTCGTTGGAGTAGCATGAGGAGCGGCGGCAGGTGGTGTTACTGTCGTTTGGAGATAACATAGCGGTGATGGGTACACTCTTTATGTTTTTATTTGTTTTCTCCCTGCGGTTTACTCTTGAAGAAGAAACATGTGCATGAAAAACTTTAGGCCTGCGGCTGTTTGTCTATATATATATTTTTTTCAATTGTGCATGAAGAAAATTAGGCCCGAAGTTATCTACCTAATTTTTATTATTCTTTTTTTTAGTTTTGAACTGCAATACAATCACATTTGTCCCAAATTTTGTAGGTTTTCTAATGTTTAAGTGTTTGTCCTTCATTTTCATTTTCTCCTAGTTCTGAGTTGTTGACGTGATGAAGTCCAAACATAACAGTCAATTAATGTCTTACTGGTTTTGGATTTTTGTTACTTATTCAACTACTTGTTTCCATGCTTGCAAGAAATGAAGCATATTAGAATGAGACATGGAACTAGCAGTTCAGAGACAAAGGTCAGATTTGGATGTCATTATTGCAAATATGAACTTGATATTGAATAAATTAAGCTTTCATAACCATTGGGTCCATAATGAGTCTTGATATTCGTTGTGATATGCAACTAATCCAATAAATTGTGATGAATTAGGTTTATAAATTATGTTAACAAATTAACATTGCTTTTCTGAAGCAGATTGGAGTGCACAATAAGGGGAGAATTTCTAGGTTGTTTGGCCAATAAGTAAGGTTTGGACAGTGAAATGATTTTTTTTTGTTATGTTTGTTTTTTTTTTTTGGCTATGGTGTTTTGGACAGTGAATTGCATGCAATTTTATTGTTCAAAAAATTAATGTGTCCTTCCCTTACAATGAATTGAATCTGAGAAAATTGTAATTACTTTTTGTATGCATAATTTCACTAATCTTTGCCCTTCTTGTTGAATGATTTTTATTTTGTTATTGATTGTAATTCATTGTTTATGAAATTTTTGGACAATGAATTAGGAGTTTCATTCTATTAAAATTTAGTATTTGTGAAAATTTTGGGGTAGTATGTTGTGGCCAATTGTTTTTCACTGTTTTTGAATTCAGTAATTTTTCAATGTTTTTGATTTCGCTATTTTTCACTATTTTTGAGTTCAATAGTTTTTCACTGTTTTCAGTTCAGTAATTTTTTATTTTGGGTTCCCTAATTTTTATTATTTTTGAGTTTACTATTTTCATTAATTTTGAGTTCACTATTTTTGGTACGGACAATTTTCATGCCATTGATTATATTTTAGTAAATAAGTTGAATTTTTACTTTCTATGATATTAAAATAAGATGAAATTTACTCTTTTCAAATTTTCTATATTTCAACACAAGGTAAATGAGATAAAATTAAGTCTCAATTTCAATGATCAAAACAGTGAAATAATTTGAATTTTTATTGTCTGAAATATTAAAATTAGATAAAATTTATTGTTTTAAAATTTTTCATATTTCAACACCAAATAAAATAGGTAAATAGTGAAATGACCCGACTTTGGTGATTTGTGGTGATGGTGGGTAGTGGCGGTGATGGGCTATGGCGGTTGCGGATTATGGTGTAGGTGGTAGGTAGAGATGGTGGTAGACTAGTTTTTCACTGTTTTGGGTAGTGGTGGTTGGCGTCAATGGTGAATAGCGATGGTGGGTGGTGGGTGGCAAGTGGTGGTGGTTGGGTGGGCTGATTTTTCACTGATTTGTTAATTAAGAGTTTCATTATATTAAAGTTCACTAATTATGTCTTTTCAATATTTTTGTTCATTAATTTTTCACTGTTTGGGGTGGTGGTGGTGATGAGCTAGTTTTTCAAAACTTTGGGTGGTGGGTGATGGTGGTTAGGAACGATGGTTGTGGTGGGAGAAAGGCTAATTTTTTACGATTTTTGGGTGATAGGTAATGATGGTGGCGACGGTGGTGGTGGTGGTGGCGATGGTAGATGGGGGTGGGGGTGGTGGTTGGCGGTGATGTTGGATGATGGGTTAGTTTTTTACTGTTTTGAGTAGTGGATGGAGGTGGTTGGCGGCGATGGTGAGTGTTGGTGGCGATGATGGGGTGGGTGGTGGTTAGGGATGACAGTGGACTAGGGTGGGGGTAGGGAGTAGTCTCCACCCCGTATCCGCTTAAAAAAATTTCATTCATTCTCAGTCCACCCTTTCTAATCGGGATAATTTCATTCCCATCTCTATCCACGAGTAAATTCAAAACCCCACCCAGTCCCCGCCACCTGTCCTCCGCCTTCGCCTTCACCCAATCCCAAGCTAACATATCCACTTTCTAAATAATCCAAAAAATAAAAAAAA
>CAUOFW020002104.1:0-57493 GCA_963454935.2 Ilex paraguariensis | reverse complement strand
TCCTTTCTTGGTCTCTGAGTCATTTTTTGCAGAGAAGAAACGATTATGAACCGAAGAAGTTCTCTTACTGGAAGTATCTTTGGTGTTATTCTCTGATATTATCGATCAAAGCTAGTTTGCAGCTTTTGGGAGGTTTTTGTCGAGGTGACCCTACCTTCCCTGGTCATCCTCCTTCTGAAGGCAACAATCGTAGGACTCATCTCTTGAACCGTGGTGGGTTCGAACCAGACACTTCAATTTGAACATGGCTTGTGTGTTTTAGGACTCTTTGTTTGTCAAAAGTATTGCACACCCACCTGTCCTAAACAGACAATTAGCAAGAATCATCGATTTATCGTTGCCGGTGTACCAATTTGGGCTCAAACATTCTGAGGTAATAACAAGAGCATTCACATTCTTTCGACACTTAAAGATGCTTTGAACAATATTGATTGATATTAACTTGCACTACAGCCCATTCCGGTGAGGCTATAGGCCTTAATATCATCCTCATCTTGTAGTGATTGATAATCCTAGCGCACAAAAAGGGATCGGAGCTATCATTGAAATATTTACGACGAGGACGTCAATCTCCAACGGAGAAACGCCTGTCCTCGACAAAAGCTTCTCAATGCTGTCATGTAAGAACTCATCCATCTCGGTGATGGCATCGTCGTAAGTAGGGTTTGCTTCTCGGCCACAGAACACCATTTTTGGTGCATAAGTTTGTTCACCAATACCTGAGCTGACAATGGCTTTCAAGAGGAACTTGTACTCGTTAAGTCCCAACTGCTTATTTCGTCTGATGACTTTGCCGGAAAACTCAGTGCTCAGCATTCTATCATCGCCTGGTTTATAGAGCTGATAGTCCAATATGTAGCAGCATTGGTGCTTTCTTTGTTTGACAACCTCGAGTATCATGAAAAAGAGAAAGAAAAGAGGAAGAAAAAAACAAGAAGGAAACAAGATCCATGAGAGAGAGAGAGAGAGAGAGAGAGAGAGAGAGAAGAGAGAGAGAGAGAGAGAGGATGAGGAGAGAGGGGGTGGGGGGTGTTTTGCGTGCTGTAATCTTTGTTTTGATGAGAAACTTGGATCAAGCATTGAGTTGTATAAAAAGGGTGGACAAGTTGCCCATGTGAATAATTGACTATGCTTTTAAACTATCTCTATCTCTCAACTCCCACCAACCGATCGGTGCGTGACTTCAAAACATTCTTTATTACACTCAACTCCACCACAAATCTAAGACAGTGTAAGTAGTTTGAATCTAAATAATTTATTGAGTCAGATCACGAGAGATTTATCTATTATGAATATCTTAATATTGGCGTAGATAACCTGTTTTTAAATAAATTAAAAAAATATTAGTTGAAATATGCGTAAATTGACTTATATACATCTTGACCGTTAAAACAAAAAAAACAATTTTTAGCACGAGTCATAGGATAGTTTTTTAGTTTTGAATTACAGACCAAATTCATAGGCCCTCTTAAGTGTGCACATTATGCACTTAAAATAGGAAAATGCACTTTATCTCTTATGAAGTTTCCTCTACTTTCGACCGTCTCAATATATTTTTAAAATTATATAGAAACTAGTAATCTCTTTCGTTCAATTTCATAGTTTTAAGAAAAATCACCCATGAAACTTCTTTTTTCACGCGCCCTTGTTATCTTTGTGGTTTTCGTTAGTTTTGGACTCTTGCATTTTATATAGTTGAACTACTAAATTGGAATAATTGGAGAAGGGTATGTCAAATTTGAAGACATAGTTTCGAGGGTCATGTACAATATTTTCCTCTTTTGTGGTTACTTACTCATGCTACTCAAATAGGATGAGAATGGAAAGCTGATAATATACAAGTGTGTACAGCTGGGGACATCCAGGCTTCAACCAGAGACCTCCACCAATAGGTAGCTCTTTTCTAGAGTATAACATCACAGCATTTAAGAAGGGGCAACGTGTGGTAGATGGAACCCCAGAAGAAAGAGTTACATGTGCAGGATGCCATTGACTAGCACACACCCTTGAGTGGAATGTTATTAAGACATGCACTGGATCGGTTATCTTAAAACATCTCTAATAAAATATGTAAAATTTTAAAATAGTTAAAATTTAATAAAAGAATATCACTATAGCAATTTGTATAAATTTTATAATATTTTTTTCTCTCCTCCGGTCCTTTCCAACCTCTCCCTTTTACTCTCCATCTTTTCCTCCGTTCTCTCTCTCTCTCTCTCTCTCTCTCTCTCCAACAGCCCCAACAAAAATACAAAATATGTGAAAAGTAGTTAAAATGTAGAAAATATGTTGGAGTGTGTATTCAAAAAAATGAGCAACTAAAGTAGAAAAATTGTACTTTTGAAAAGCTAAAATACAAAATGTTGTTAGAAATGCTCTTAAAAAAATATATTCAAAAAATGCATTTGAATTTAAGAGCATGAATTTGTGGAGTTGGATGTTAATTTTAGGGTTAATCTCATTTTGTATCCCGAAAGATCGTTCGAATCTTAATTTATACCCCTAAAGATCAAAATCTCAATTTGCACCCTCAAAGATAGAAATTTGTATTAATGTACACTCCCAAAGATCAAAAATCTCAATTTGCACCCTCAAAGATATAAATTTGTATCAATGTAACCCCCAAAGATCAAAAATCTCAATTTGCACCCTCAAAGATAGAAATCTGTATCAATGTGCACCTAAAACTAAATTGATAAATTATACCTAAATCCCCTCATGTTTGTCACTTAATCATTTGAACCTCTTCACATTTAGAATATTACCCCTACATCTCATGACGTTTGTACATGTATAAACATAACCACTTTTCGTTGATATCTATTAATATAATCGTTAAAAAATAAGATTTTATCCTAATAAAAAATTATAATTTCATATTACCCTTTATTTTGTGAATTCGATATACTCTAAAGTTCAAAATCAAACTTATCATTTGAATGTCTAATAGAATATAGATATTTATAAAAGGAAAATATAAAAACATTATATAAATATCTACATTTTATTAGACATTCAAATGGTAAGCTTGATTTTGAACTTTAGAGTATATTGGACCCATAAAATAAGGGTAATATGAAATTATAATTTTTTATTAGGATAAAATTATATTTTTTAACGGTTATATTAACAGATATCAATGAAAATGGGTTACATGTTGTACGTGCATAAATGTCATGAGATGTAGGAGTAATATTCTAAATGTAAAGAGGTCCAAATGATTAAGTGACAAACATGAGGGGATCTAGATATAATTTATCAACTTAGTTTTAGGTGCATAATATACAAATTTCTATATTTGAGAGTGCAAATTGAGATTTTTTATCTTTGGGGTGCACATTGATATAAATTTTTATCTTTGAGGGTGTAAATTGAGATTTTTGATCTTTGGGGGTGCACATTGATATAAATTTCTATCTTTGAGGTGTAAATTAATTTTTGATCTTTAGGGGTGCACATTGATACAAATTTCTATCTTTGAGGATGCAAATTGAGATTTTTGCTCTTTGAGGGTGTAAATTGAGATTCGAACTATCTTTCGGGATGTAAAATGAGATTAACCCTTAATTTTATGTGATGAATTTTGGAATTGGAGCTACAAATGCATGCAAAAGCAAAGGAGAGTTTTACTTAATTAGAACGATTTGTTTCTCATTCTTTCATCATCCTAATTGATTTGTGAAAAAATAGTATAAATATGCGAGGCTAAAATGGGAAGGTTTAAACAACTTCTTTGCCGTTAATTCACTCCCCCTCCCCTCCCCTTTTCTTATTTTAGAGGTTGTGGTAGACTGGTATTGGTGATGGCAGGGGTAGATTGCTGTGCGTGCAGGATCTTACACAATATAAAAATGAGAACAGATCTCTCCCTTGGTGAACTCGAGTGAGTCAGTTGAGTAGTCAACCACGCTGCTTGGGACAGCCTGTGAGGTCCGGTGGTAACCTGGAACAGTAACGGGAGTCCCTCGTGGATTGAAGGAACGACCCATTAAGGCTGGAGAAAGGTTCCTAGAACAAAGAAGAACAAGTTAGAAGGGCGCCGGAGTGTTTTTCCGGCTTATCCCCTCCGACGATCAAGTCAGTTTTTGAAAGGGAGAGAAGAAGAAAGCACTGAGTATATTTCGTAGTCAAGAGTTTTCTTGTTGCATACCGTTTTGCCTTTTATGAGGAGTATTTATACATCAAAAGCTCATGATTGCTGTCAGTGTTGTCAGTAGATGATCATTAGGTACAGGCAGTGTGCACACTGATTCTGATGAGGAATGTCTTCCTTTCTTTAACTGCTCGGGGTGCCGAGCAATCAATGTTGTGTCATCGGACTGTCGACTGTCTAATGATCTCCACTCGGGGAGGATGCAATAAATGCCCAGCCTTAGAGACATTTATTGCCTTTCAATTCCGAGCCTTACCGCATTGAATGCGGTCTCATCAAGGGAATGGTGTAATTAAATGTTTGCTTTCCCAAGTCGCGTGTCAGTAAGGGCATGCGGTCTTTCTGTCTCTGATGTGACACAATTTGCCACGCGTCCATCCCTTATTGGCTGTGGACCCTGCCTTCCTGTTCCTTCTGACACCAATTGTGTAAGACGAGACCATGATAGCTAACCTAGACTAGCCTAGGCTAATGACCTGTACATCAATAGCTTATACTGGAGCAGAGAAAAAGGCATCCTGGACGGGGTACATCTCGGTACCGAGGACATGCACATCTCGGTACCGAGGATAGGTACATCTCGAGCCGAGGGAAGCTGTACATGATGACCGAGGTACCATACCAGACCGAGGGATACGTGTCGGTACGTAAAACGTACTCGACACGTGTCAAGTACCTCGGGCGAGGGAGTTGTAAAGCCGATGGTACGTGATCTCAGTTAACAGGATTTTTTAGTGACGCCGAGGACACGTGTCTTCATCTTGGAGTATTTTCAGAAAAGTCCCATCAACTGCCCCCCAGCCTTTGATCTCCTGACGCCGAGGACACGCGTCGTAAGGAGACGAAGGGTTTCCCAACAACCTCAACTGCTTCATCATTGCCTCTAGCCGCTTTCCCCTGCTTAGGGAGTCGTGCGCATTAAATGCGCCCTTTCGTGTTTCGTGCCCAATGATGAGACCGGTACTATATAAATGGGCTTCCTCCCTCTTTTTCTCATTTCGTCATTCTGAACTTTTCTTCCAGAGAGCCCTTGCCTGAATCTTCGCCGGAGACCTCTTCTCTTCTGTCTCTTAACTGCCCAACCTTTTCACTGAAGCTTTAAAGCTAGCAGACCCATCCTTTGTTTCTGAACATTCTGGGAAGGAATCGATTCAAGTTTTCCAGAAAATACCTCTTCTTACGCTCTGGTGAGTTCCAGTATCCTCCATTTCTTTGCCCTTCTGTCTCTTTTGGTTTTTCGATTACCGGAGGTGTTTTCTGGTTGCCATCCAGCGATCGACCCCCGGGAAGCCTTCTTGGGGATCTTCGTGGAAAAACCCCCTCTATTTTTATCACTTCTTGAACATGCCTCGTCGTCGTTCTGCCCCCGAGAATCCTCAGGCTAGTACCTCGAGGCCAGGGAAGTATAAAGTAAAAGGTAGTGAACAAATTAATAGATTTAGGGTTAGGTACGGCGTTCCACCGAATGTAGAGGTAGAGGATTATGATGCGGCTGTGCACCCTCGTACCCTCGGTACCGAGGATGCAATGCCTTTTTATATTAAAGCCATTATAGAAGGCGGAATTAGGTTCCCTTTGCCCCCTCTGCTTCTCCAGTTCCTCTCTCATTTCCACCTCTTTCCCGGGCAGTGTTGCCTTAATGTCTTTAGGATAATTATGGGGGTGCTAGAGCTCAATAGGCGTCTTGGGGTAAACGTCGGGCTGGACGATATCCTTTTTTGTTATTCCCTTTTGAGAGTTACGCCTCAACAACACTTCTACCTCAAAGCCAGGGACCCATCTATGTACCTCGTAACTCACCTTCCTGACTCGGACAAGGGGTACAAGGATGACCTACTCATCTTCAGGGGATCTTGGCAGAGAGGTGTCGGTCCCGAGTATGACGGCTTGTTATGTCCATTGGAATGGAGAACGACAAGTACGTCGGTTCCTTCGGGCCTTATTATTTTGTTTCTGAAATTTTCTACATGCTCATGACCCTCTCCCCTCTTTTTGCTTGTGCAGACATCTCCCCTCGGGAAACAGCACCTCCACCCCGATCGTCGGTGAATTTCGCTGACTTAATCACTGTTTGGAATTTTACTGGCGACGACGGGCTCGGCCGGGCTGCCCACGTCCTCCTGAATTACACCCCTGGGTATAAAAAGTTTTCGCAGCTTCCCCAGCCTTTCGAGCCTTCTCGGTGGTCTGAACTCTTTGATCAGGCGACGGGGAAGAAGTCGAGGAGAACTTGGAAGAAGACCCTGATCGGGCCTCGGAGGCTGAAGTTGAGGGTGAAGCTGAAGAGCTCGGGGTTGGAGAGGACTTGGTTCCTTCGCACGCCGAGGTGGGGACTTCGGGGAGAGATTCCTGGCCGGACTTCCAAATCCTACAATCTCTCGACGTCGAGGACGCCCTTGAGGTAGCTATGTCCAGCGCGCCCCGTATTGATTTAGGGTTCCTTAGGCAGAGGCAAGCCCTCGCTGCTGGGAGGGGACGAGGATCGACCGGTGGGACCCCATCTGCAGGGACCAGCGCCACCCCCTCCTCAAGAGTCGTCAGTCGGGGTCAGGTGCGTGACCGAGATCCTCAGATAGAGGAGGAGAGGAGGGTCAAACATAGGCACGACGACCTTGGGAGGGGATCCAGGGCCTCCCCCGCTCAGCAGCAAAGTGGGAGAGGCCGTGGGTTACCTCCTGCTCCTCAGCAACAACAACAACAGCAGCGACAACAGCAACAGCAACAGCGGCGACAGCAGACTCCTCCTCTTCCGCAGACAGTGGAAGCTGCGGAGTGGAACCCTCGAGCCACTGATCACATGGACCGAGTGATCAGGGTCGACAATTCCATTTTGCAGGACCCTCATGTCGCCAATGCAGTGAGTGAGACGCTGCATTTCGAGGCCGACATGGCGGCTCACAGGGGGCGATCAACAAACGTGTTGTTTCGCTCCATCATCCAAAATTCCTTGGTGGTAAGTTCATCTTTGCTTCAGTCTCTTTTAGCCCCAATTTTCCTTTTAGTGACATGCTCTTTTATTTGCAGGCCACCCAACAGATTTCCATAATAGCGGCGCGGTACCATGGGACTAGGATGGACCTTCAGCGGGTTCGAGAGCAGAAGGAAGAAGCCGAGGGAGCCCTTGCCAGTGCTAGGGAGGATGTCGCTGCAAGGGATTCCACCCTCGCGGGGCAGGCTGCTCAAATCGAGCAACTCCTCAAGGAGGCCGAGTTGGCGAAGGTCGGCGCTGAAAAGCTAAGTGCTGCCCTTGCCGACGCTGAGAGGAGGATAACAGAACAGACGCAGCGGCTCTCTGCGGCAGAGGAGAGGGCTGTTGGTTCAGAGGAAAGCTGTCTGGCTCTGACCCAGGAGCTGGACAGGATCAGGGATGAGGCACTGAATAGGAAGTCCGAGGAGCAACTCCGAGAAGAGTTCGCCGATGACGTGCTCCCTGCTCTTGAGGAAAACAGCAAGGAGTTCTTCAAGAGGGGGTGGGACGAGGCGCTCCAGTCTGCTGGAATCCCGTCAGACTCTCCGCTCTTCCAGATGCACAAGTACGTGCCCTCGGCGGAGATGGAACGGGCCGAAGCAGAGATTGCTGCCGAGGGCGAGATTCCAACGCCGGTGCAAGTTTCGGTGGATCTGCCTGAGGCGGTAATAGTGGATTTGTCTGATGAGGCCCTGCCGGACCGGGACCCGGACCATAATATTCCTCAGGATCCTTCTGTCGCCGAAGTACCTCCCGCTCCGCCTGCTCCCGAAGCTGCTCAACCTTTCTACGCCGATTCGCCATCGGCGGATGTTTTGGAGATGCCCGGGGCAAGATGAAAGCCCCCCTTTTTTTTTTTTGATCTGTACTTTTTCCCTTGTAGCTTTTGGGGACGCAAAGCCCCTCTTTTTGAACAAAGTTCTGTTTAAAGGTCTAATATCGGATAGAATGTGATTCATGATTCTGAATTCTTTCTTGCGTATACTTTCGTAGGAATCCTTGAACTGTCCTAGGAGGCTTGCTCCTGTGTTTGTTTCGGGGCCGAGAGTCTTTGTACTCTGTCCCCAGGGCCTTGCCCTTCCAGGAGGCTTGCTCCTGTGTTTGTTTCGGGGGCGAGAGTCTTTGAACTCCGTCCCCAGGGCCTTGCCCTTCCAGGAGGCTTGCTCCTGTGTTTGTTTCGGGGCGAGAGTCTTTGAACTCCGTCCCCAGGGCCTTGCCCTTCCAGGAGGCTTGCTCCTGTGTTTGTTTCGGGGCGAGAGTCTTTGTACTCTGTCCCCAGGGCCTTGCCCTTCCAGGAGGCTTGCTCCTGTGTTTGTTTCGGGGGCGAGAGTCTTTGTACTCTGTCCCCAGGGCCTTGCCCTTTATCTTTGTCGTTGGCAAGCACTGAGGTAGACAAATACTCAAAAATAGTATTTCTTTAGATTCATCACATTCCATGGTCGCGTTACAAGTTTTCCCTCCATATCTTCTAATCTGTATGACCCGGCGCCCCCGATAGATATCACTTTATAAGGCCCTTCCCAGTTAGGTCCCATTTTTCCTTCTGTTGGGTCACGGGTATTGGCCGTTACCCTTCTGAGGACCAGATCGCCGATTCGAATTCTCGCGCCTTGACCTTTTTGTTGTACAGTTGGGAAATCTTTTCCTGGTACTTGGTTATTCTTAAGGCGGCTGTCTCTCTTTTTTCTTCCACCAGATCCAGATCAAGCCCCAGTTGACGGTCATTTCCCCCCGTGTCGAAAGCTTGGGTCCTTATTGTCGGGAGTCCTACCTCAAGAGGTATGATGGCTTCCATCCCGTAAGCCAGGGAGTATGGGGTTTCTCCTGTCGAGGACCGAGGGGTGGTCCTGTACACCCATAAAATGTTTAATAACTCATCTGCCCATTTTCCCTTGGCCTTCTCCAACCTCTTCTTGATTCCACTGATAATTGTTTTGTTGGAGGCCTCTGCCTGCCCGTTGGCTTGAGGGTAGGCAGGGGTGGAGTAGAAATTACGGATTCCGAGTTGCTCACAGAAAGACTTGAAACGCCCGCCGGTGAATTGAGTCCCGTTATCTGATACCAGTGCCCGGGGAATCCCGAATCTGACGACTATGTTCTCCCAGACGAACTTCTTAGCATCTATGTCGCGGATGTGAGTCAACGGCTCCGCTTCAACCCACTTGGTGAAATAATCTGTGGCCACAATGAGGAACTTCCTGTTTCCAGGAGCCTTGGGCAGGGGCCCAACTAAGTCGAGTCCCCACTGGGCGAATGGCCAAGGGCTGGTCAGGGGGTGCAAGTCCCCCGCGGGTTGCCTGATTGCAGGGGAGAACCTCTGACATTGGTCGCATTTCTGGACGTATGTACGCGCATCCCTTTGCATCCGCGGCCACCAATATCCCTGAGACATGATGCGGTGTGCCATCGATCGCCCCCCAGAGTGCCCCCCGCATATTCCTTCGTGTACCTCATAGAGAAGGTCTTCCACCTGGTCTTCTTGGACGCATAACAAGTAAGGTCCTGAGAAAGACCTCCGATACAGCTTCTGATCCGGAGAGACCCAAAATCTCGGGGCTTTGAGTTTTATCTTCCTTGCCTCTTTTGAACATTCCGGGAGGTCTCCTGTTGTTAGGAACCTGAGAAAGGGATCAATCCAGCTGGGCGGCTTGTGTTCGTCCTGGACGGCCATTACCTCGGGAGCGTGGTCTATGCAGGATGCGGGAAGATATTCTATGGTGATCCTGCGTGACTGGGAGGAATCCACTGCCGAGGCTAGGCAAGCCAGGGCGTCGGCATGCGTGTTCTTGTCTCGGGACACTTGTTTGATCTCAATCCTTCCGAATCTTCGGATCACAGCTGTTGCCTGGAGATGGTAAGCCTTCATCCTAGGATCCCTTGTCTCAAACTCTCCGTTAACTTGGTTGACCACCAGCATGGAATCGCAATGCACGATCAAGTCCGTAACTCCAGTTGCCTCAGCTAACCGAAGTCCTGAGATGAGGGCTTCGTATTCAGCCTCATTATTTGATGCTTTGAATCCCAGCCGAACGGCCTGCTCTGCGACAATCCCATCTGGAGAGATCAGCAAGATACCGATCCCGGACCCCTTACTATTTGACGAACCGTCCACACACAAAAGCCATGGCGATCCTTCACAACTCATTGGAGAGGCTATGTTGAGAGGAGGCGGTGTTTCTAGAACGGGGTGCTCCCCGGTAAACTCAGCTATGAAGTCCGCCAATACCTGACCCTTTACTGCAGTTCGAGGTTTGAAATGAATGTCGTGTTCCCCCAACTCCACTGCCCACTTGGAAATCCTCCCGGAGAGCTCCGCTTTCCTCAAAATGGCCTTTAAGGGCTGATCGGTAAGGACGGTAATTGGGTGTGCCTGGAAATAATGCCTCAGTTTTCTTGCAGTGGTGACCAGGGATAGAGCCAATTTCTCTAGGGGCAGGTATCTTGTCTCCGCGTCCAGGAGCGCCTTGCTTATGTAATAAATCGGCTTCTGGCGGTGCTCGTGCTCACGAATAAGTACCCCGCTTACCGCAAATTCAGACACGGCCAAGTACAAGAAGAGCATTTCCCCCTGGATGGGGACGGATAAGGTCGGGAGAGTCCTTAGGTATTCCTTGATTCCAGCCAGGGCATCTTCGCACCCCTGGCTCCACATTTCCTTCCCAGCACTCTTGATTGCTCCGAAAAAGGGTTTGCATTTGTCTGAGGAGCGTGAGACGAAACGGTTAAGTGCTGCTAGCATCCCCGTGAGCTTCTGGACTTCTCGGACAGTTCGGGGGCTCCGGATGTCCAGGATCGCTTGAATCTGATCCGGGTTAGCTTCGATTCCTCGTTGGCTGACCAGATATCCGAGAAATTTACCCGATTCCACTCCGAAAACGCACTTTGCCGCGTTCAGCTTCAGCCCGTACTCCCTGAGGGTGGAGAAGGTATCGGCCAAATCTGCCAGATGATCACGACTTCGTTTGCTCTTTACCAGCATATCGTCAATGTAGACCTCCATGGTGTTGCCGATCTGCTTTTTGAACATCCGATTCATCAGTCTTTGGTACGTCGCCCCAGCGTTCTTTAGTCCAAACGGCATCACTTTGTAACAGTAAACTCCTTTCGGAGTGATAAACGCCGTTTTTTTCCTGATCTGGGGGATGGAGAGGGATCTGGTGATATCCCGCTCGGGCATCCAGGAAGTCCATGCGTTCATATCCGGCAGTGGCATCCACTAGCTGGTCCACCTTTGGTAGGGGGTAGTCATCCTTGGGACATGCCTTGTTTAGATCTGTGAAGTCCACGCAGACACGCCATTTTCCCCCCTTCTTCTTTGCGCAAACCGTATTAGATAGCCATTCTGGGAACTGTATCTCCCGAATGGCGTTGGCCTTCAGGAGTTTGTCGATTTTTTCGTTGACCGCGCAGGCATGATGCGGGGCCATGCGTCGTGGCTTTTGTTTGACTGGCTTGTGCGTGATTATCTCGGGGTCTACCCCCGTCATCTCCATTGCGTTCCAAGCGAACACGTCCGCATTTCCCCTTAGGAACTCAATCATCTCCTCCTGTTCGGCTGTGGGCATTGCAGTTCCAACTAAGAAATTTCTTTCTTCTTCTCCCTCCATCAAGGGTACCTTCCGGAGGTCCTCTACCGACCGCTCAGTTGGGTCTATTCGGGGGTCATCCATTCCTGGACGCCCGGACTGTGATTGCTATTTTTCCATGATCTCTTCCGGTGCTCGTCCCTTTTCTTGGGTGGAGTGCACAGCTCCCAACGCATGCAGCCATGTTCGCCCCATGATCACGTTGTAGGGAGAGTCCGTATCAATTACGACGAACTTGGTGTTTATGACGAAGAGACCGGTGACAACTGGCAATGTGATTTTGCCTATGGGCAGGGCGAACGAGCCGTTGAATCCGATGAGAGGTGTTCTGACCTTGGTGAGGTCCTTGAGGGCAAGACCCATCCGTTTTAAAGTCTCGGAGTACATCACTTCCGAGGAACTTCCAGAGTCTATCAACACCCTTTTGACGTCGAATTTTCCTATCTTCAGGGTCAAGACAAGGGCGTCGTTATGAGGAGTCACTACGCCTGTCAAGTCCGCGTCTGAGAACGTGATGCTTGGTTCACCAGTCCTGGCCCTTTTACTGGGTGGCCCTCCATCATCCTCGGCCACCTTCCTTGTAAAAGCTACCCTCTTGAGGTCGGACTCGAGTTCCTTGGACGTGGGGCGATCCAGGGGACATACATGGATGACATCTATGACGTTGTCCGGTTCCTCGGTCGGGGCAATGGTGTGTCTCTCTTCTGGCCTGGGCTCTATGTATTCTTTCAAGTATCCGTCTCGAACCAATTTTTCCAAGAACGATTTGTACACCCTGCAGCTTTCGGTGCGATGTCCGAAATCCCGGTGATAGGAACACCTAACCCTTTGATCACAGGTGGAGGGATCGCTCTGCATCCTGGGCGGCCATTTGAAGAACGGCTCATGCTTGATCTTATGGAGCAACTTGAAGATGGGTTCTTTGAACATAGTGTGAACTCCTTTGGACGAACCCCCTGGAGGGGGCAGCAACCCCTTTCGGGGAGTATCTTCCCGCTCCCTCTTTTTTCTTTTAGGTTGCAGGGTTCGGCCTTTGCTGCTTCCTATCTCGTCTTCGATCCTTGAGTATTTATTTATCCGGGCCATTGGCTCCCCCATATCCGAGGGAGTCTTCTTGGTCAGGGATTGGTACAGATCCGTGTCCCTCGCCATGCCAAGCCGGAAAGACGCCGCTGCCATGACTTTCGAGTAACTTTCTACCTCATTAACCTCTTCCCAGTATCGGATGGCATACTGGCGAAGGGTCTCAGGTTCCCTACGTCGGAGGGTCAGCAATGATCCAACGTCTTTGGGGCATTTACTCCCCGTAATGAATCGAGCCAGGAACTGCCTCGTCAATTCCTTCCACGACCCAATACTGTTTGGGGGAAGCGCCTCGAACCACTTCATTGCAGAGTCCCCCAAGCTCATTGGAAACACTCGGCAGAAAAATTGTTGGTCCGAATGATAGAGGGACATCATCTGCTTGTATTGCCTGAGATGGGCTTCGGGATCGGACCGCCCGTCATAAGTTTTGAACCTCGTCACGATGAACTTTCTTGAAATCTCCATCTCTCTGATCTCCCTGGTGAAGGGTGTTTGTATGACCTCGTCTTCGACCTCATCCTGGATAGCCTTACTCTTTCTCTTGGATTCCAGCCGGGCTCTGAGATCAATTTCCTCCCTGACGGGATGTCTTCTGACGTCCTTGAGTTCATCAATGGGCCCCTCATTTCCTGGGCGCCGTGCGAATAGGGAAGAATCCTCCTCGGACTCATCCCTCTCCCTTCGTCTAGACAATCCTCGCCGGAGGTCGTCTAGGGCTAATGGTCTTGCCTTCCTTGAATAGTCGTTAGGAAGGTGCTCGTTGGCTTTCGGTCGCTTTGGAGCCCGGGAGCTCTCCGCCTTGTTGTTCAGATGATTCCTTAGATCCTTAGTTTCTGCCTCCCGGGCGGGGAGCCCACAAGAGAGGAATGAGTCCCTCGACCCTTCGCTGGAGGCGGCGAATTCGTTGAGCCGGCTTAGGACGTTTACATTGTCCTTTTCTTGCTGTCGTAATCTATCGCCAAACTTTTCTTCGATCACCTCCGCCAGCTGACGAGCCAGGGGGGCTGACCCTCCTGACCTAATTCCCATACTGGTTTGAGGGGTAACCCCTCTTGACTGAGTGGAGGCATTTTTATTCCCGTCAGTGTGATCCCATCCTCCGTGGTGACAGGGAGCTTGTAGTTCGAGACTTCTTTGGTGGGGACCTTTCCCTTTTTGTTGAGTGTTCACCATGGTTACTGTTCTTTATAGAGAAAAAACTAGGAAAACTAGTCGTTTCCCACAGACGGCGCCAGATTGTGCGTGCAGGATCTTGCACAATATAACAAACGAGAACAGATCTCTCCCTTGGTGAACTCGAGTGAGTCAGTTGAGTGGTCAACTACGTTGCTTGGGACAGCCTGTGAGGTCCGGTGGTAACCTGGAACGGCAACGGGAGTCCCTCGTGGATTGAAGGAGCGACCCATTAAGGCTGGAGAAAGGTTCCTAGAACAAAGAAGAACAAGTTAAAAGGGCGCCAGAGTGTTTTTTGGCTTATCCCCTCCGACGATCAAGTCAGTTTTTGAAAGGGAGAGGAAGAAGAAAGCACTAAGTATATTACGTAGTCAAGAGTTTTCTCGTTTCATACCGTTTTGCCTTTTATGAGGAGTATTTATACATCAAAAGCTCATGATTGCTGTCAGTGTTGTCAGTAGATGATCATTAGGTACAGACAGTGTGCGCACTGATTCTGATGAGGAATGTCTTCCTTTCTTTAACTGCTCGGGGTGCCGAGCAATCAATGCTGTGTCATCGGGCTGCCGACTGTCTAATGATCTCCACTCGGGGAGGATGCAATAAATGTCCAGCCTTAGAGACATTTATTGTCTTTCAATTCCGAGCCTTACCGCATTGAATGCGGTCTTATCAAGGGAATGGTGTAATTAAATGTTTGCTTTCCCAAGTCGCGTGTCAGTAAGGGCATGCGGTCTTTCTGTCTCTGATGTGACACAATTTGCCACGCGTCCATCCCTTATTGGCTGTGGACCCTGTCTTCCTGTTCCTTCTGACACCAATTGTATAAGACGAGACCATGATAGCTAACCTAGACTAGCCTAGGCTAATGACCTGTACATCAATAGCTTATACTGGAACAGAGAAAAAGGCATCCTGGACGGGGTACATCTCGGTACCGAGGATAGGTACATCTTGAGCCGAGGGAAGCCGTACATGATGACCGAGGTACCATACCAGACCGAGGGATACGTGTCGGTACGCAAAACGTACTCGACACGTGTCAAGTACCTCGGGCGAGGGAGTTGTAAAGTCGATGGTACGTGATCTCAGTTAACAGAATTTTTTAGTGACGCCGAGGACACGTGTCTTCATCTCGGAGTATTTTCAGAAAAATCCCATCAATTGCTTTATGATTTTTTGGGTTTGAAGCTTCCAGCCTAATGGGTTGAGTAAATACTAAATATCAATAGGAGGAGAAAGGTGAGAAATAATTCAGAAGAATCAAAACATTTTCATATACTCGGGAAGGATTTGACTAATGTACCAAAAACAAAATATTTGGTACCTAAAAATATTAAAATCGATCATAAGTACCATAGATATGATAAAAATAGTTACCACAAAAACAGTAAAAACAACTGTAAAGGTGATAAAAATATTCATAAAAAATAATAAATGAGGTTACGGTACCACAAAATTTGCAGATTACAATGGAGTAATTTTATGGATGTATTAACATCTTTACTATATATATATATATATAGACACCACAAACACTCATAGAAAAGGGGTAGCTGGTTGTGGGGTTGTCATCATGCATATACAAGGTTCCGTGCAAATTTTCGATTTAAAATATAACTCTCATAAATGCAGATCGTGACAACATATACACATATAATTTTTTATCTGTAACAAAGTGAGTTCAAGCTTTACATTTAGTGAGCTTGTCACGATCACCATTGAGTCAATGTGAACTGGAGGGAAACTTGTTGAGAATCAGATAATGAAGATTTTCAAATCTCTTTAAATTACATGCAGCTCAATTGACAGAATAATATTCCTGCTGCATTATTGTCGTGTTTATCCAAATCTATCTTACTCACTCACTGAAGCCTCTCCATTAGGCGGGTCTTTCAAAAAAAAGAGTAAATTATACTGACACCCCCTAACATTTAGTTTTATTACACAGACATCCCCTCACTTTTCCAAAATTACACTAAGACCCCACAAAATGAATGCAGTTAATGGCACGAACAAAAGACCAATTTACCCTCACCTTAACTACCCATTAAGACCCAAAACCCAAGATCCAATACCCAATACCCAAGACCCAAGACCCAAGATCCAAGACCCCTCCCCCCATACGCACACACACTCTCTCTCTTTCTCTCTCCAAGCTCCCAACATCTCTCTCTTTCTCTCTCAAAGCTCCCAACATCTCTCTCTCTCTCTCTCTCTCTCTCTCTCTCTCTCTCTCTCTCTCTCTCTCTCCGTATTAGACCCAACGGCGCAACAAACAATCTTTACCAAGCGGCGCAACCACCACCGCCTATTTTCACCGGCACCCACCACCGTCGGGTTTCAAAATTCATCGACTCACTACACCTCCTATTTCCACCAGCACCCAGCGGCACAACGAACGATTTTTAGGTGATCGATGCGTAGGGTTTGTGATCTCCATCTCTCTCTCTTTCTCTCCCTCTTTCCTATCTCTTTGTGATCGATATCCTAGGTGGTGGAACCGGTGGTAATGGGTTGATTTTGCAAGTGGTAGTTGAAACCCTACCCTCTACGATGTAGTGGTGTTAGTTGATGATGGGTTTGGTCCAGGTGGTGGTTTTAATGGTGGTGGAGGCAGGGGTGGTTTTAGTCTCTCCCTCTCTCTCTCTCTGTGTTGGTGTTGGATTTGAAAGTTTTGGTGTGTCTGGTTGGATTTTGAAGTTTTTGTGGGTTTAGGTGGTGGAACCCGTGGTCATGGGTGGTAAGAGTAAGAATTTATGTAATTAGATAAAGATAAATAAAAATAAAAATAAAAATAAAATTAATATAGTATAATTGGATAGGGAATTATTAAGATTTTTTAAAAAATGATTAATTTTTAAATTGTACTAATAATCCCAAATATTATTTAATAAACAAAATTTTTTTAAAAATTAACTTATTAATGTAATAGATTAAAAAATTAAACATTGTAGTGTTAAATTTTAAATTTTAATTTATATATGAAATATATAGATTAAAAAAAATAAATAAGAGGTTGGGTAAATTTGTAAGGTAAAAAAAATATTTATTTTAATTCTTAAACTTAATTTGGAGGGTATTTTTGGTATTTTAGAAATCATTGTTGATAGCATCAACTTTGACTGTGAATAATTCTAACGTCCGTTAGTTAGAGGGGGTATGGTTGTTACAAGTATTAAATGTCAAGGGAGTTTGGTGTTATTTTTTAAAATGTGAAGGGGTGTCTGTGTAATAAAACTAAATGTGAGAGGATGTCTGTGTAATAAAATTAAATGTCAGAGTATGTCATTATAATTTATCCTAAAAAAAAACAAAAAAGGTCAAAGTCCTTCAACCGTCAACCATGTATTCAACTTGCAAAGTTGAATACTAATTTATATTTAATTTTTCATTTATTTGTTTGTTTTATGAGTCACCAACCACTCATCCGTTCTTACCAGCAGATTCTTCATGACCCATTATATATATATATATATATCTTATTTCAATTATACTCTTTTTTTCTTGTGGAGACATCAATTACAAACTATATGTAGTAATTTGCTTTTGAAAGTTTTTTTTTTCTTTTGATAAGCGTCATAATAGTGAAGTAGCTAGAGTGTAATTTAAAACATATGATTAGTTTTCTAAGAAATAATTTGCTTTTGGAAAATATTTTTCCTTGATAAGAGCCATAATAGTGAAGTAGAGTGTAATTTAGAACATTTGACTGGGTTTTCTAAGAATTTTTCTTTATAAATGTTTTCCTATTTGGATTTGTGCTTATTACATAAAAAAACCAATCTAATTCATGCAATAGGTTGAAAATTTTCGACTTAATTTGCATGATTGAAGTAGGATAACATTTAATAATTTTCTATAAAAAATAACATTTATTGATAATTATTGGTTAGATTGTCATTGTCACCACCTTCGGAGGCTATTTAATGACCACAATTGCAGCTAAAATTAACTTGTTTGGTTAATCCTATTGCCTGTGGGTTGATTCTGAAAGGGTAATTGGGTTTAGTTTCTTTGGTTAATTATTATTGATATTTTTGGACTTAGTTGTGAAGATCTCGTGTCTCTCTTTTCAGAGGTTGTTTTCATTATAATATTTATCAGCGGCCCGCACCGTGCGATACACGTAATTGTTGTTATTTTTATAATCCTTCAGTTGAGAAGTTAGATGCATCATAATAGAAACTTTAAGTGTGGTAAAAAATAATTTTTGTTGAGCAAATTTGAAACAATAGTGGTTGATAAGTGCAAACAAATAACACATAATAACATTTTATTGAAGGGAGTATTAAGTTATGAATTACAAATTTATATATATATATAGATTTATTTAGACTTTATTATAAAGTGGTTCGCTTAATCTTCACCATATTCTTGTTACATTGTACTTGTCATAGTGATGTGTTAGTGCATGTAGAAAATTATCATATTATACGGAGCATATGACACCAAAAGTTTTATAATTTTTAAATTAGATATTCAAAGATTAATTTTCTCACATTACACCTTTTAAATCACAAAATTGTTTAAATATGGCCCTTACCCTAACTTCCATCGAATTCACGTGTGTGGCATGGAACAAAGTTTGACAAATACAACAACGGAAGTTAAAAGCTACATTGTAACTATTTTATAACATATATATTGAGAGTATGAGAAAATTAATTGTTGAAGGTAACCGAGAATACAAACATCATTTATTGCGGAAAACAATTTTTCATAACCTGCACATTATGTGGTCCAAATCTGAAATTTGATTAAGTCAATGCCCTTGCAAGCTGTGACAATGAAAAGCAGATGTAAAATGAAATCAAAGAAAGGAAGCACATGGGTACCAACTATATGGCCTAACATTTAATCCATAACTAGTTGATGCATGCGTGCGTTACACGCAAATAATTTTAAGTTATAATTTTGGTTTTTAGTTTTCTCCAAATCGAACTATATGATCACCAATGAAATCCGTCATTAAATTCCTACCCCTCTGATCACAAATATGTCAAATATTTATCTCTACTGTTTTTTTTTATGTAAATTATAAAAAATTAATCTTCTAATAAATAGATCTGAATACACAAAGCCCAAACAAGGAAAAATACCCAAAGCCAAGCTCAATGGTGTTTAAGATAACAAGTTGTTCTTTCAGATTGAGTGATTCTTAAGATCTATATTGGAAAATTTCATATGAAGAACAATAATAATTTTTTATTATGAATTCACATGTCAAATCTAACTTGGTCAATTCAGGAACAAAATTAAATAAATTGAACTACTCAACTTATAACATGTTAGCAATATTTTTGTTCCGTCCATGAAAATATATCGCTAGGAGTTTTTTTCTTTGCTTTTTAGTTTTTGTTTTTTAGAAACATAACTATTTCAAGCATTTAAATACACTTGAGAATTACTTTGCAATACCATAGAGAACAAATGATTTGAAAAACTTGTATTTTCATTTTAGTCACATGATGGGATTAGAGATATGTCCAAGGGTTCTATAATAGTTACGTCTTTTTAATTGACAATAACTCGCATGAGAGATTTTTGGGCCAGTGAAAAATCACAATAAAATGATATTATTTGATTTTTAGCATGTTTTAAGGATATTATTGTCGATCAAAAATTTTGCACAAGTATTGAGATTGATAGATAGATTATATAATATTGAAGGGAGGTTAAATGATGCAACAAGACATGATTGGCAATAAAAAATTAATTAGGGTTATAAGTAGTATAGATATATATGGTTGTGAATGTAATTAATTTTAGAAGATCATAGAATGTGGTAGGTTCGTGTATTTAATTTAAGAAGTTAAAAAGGTACGAGGGATATAATGGACTTTATTATATTTATTGAGGGTAAAAAAAGAAATTAAAAGTTTTTCATTGTTAGTTACTTTAATAAGTATAATATTGAAGGGAGGTTAAATGATGCAATAGGACATGATTGACAATAAAAAATCAATTAGGGTTATAAGTAGTATAGATATATATGGTTGTCAATGTAATTAATTTTAGAAGATCATGGAATATGGTAGGTTCATGTATTTAATTTAAGAAGTTAAAAGGGTAGGAGGGATATAATGGGCTTTATTATATTTATTGAGGGTAAAAAAAAAATTAGAAGTTTTTCATTGTTAGTTACTTTTATAAGTAGTATAGATATAGATTAAAGTGCAAATAAGACACATGTACCAAGTAGATATCACATCCTTTATGCTTTAAAACAAGGGATAAGGTCTTTCAAACACTTAACATATATGTAATTGCTTTCAATTTTTGTCAATGCATGTTCAATCCACTCTGTTTCTTTATATATATGATCCCATCAATCTACACTACGAGTAGAGGAGTTAGCATAGAGAAAGTAAAATTACCACTTACGAATATTTTAATTTCGGTATAAATAATTTGTCTTTGTCCAAATCGAGAAAAGAATTAATCAACGTGTACGTAAATTGATCTGAATATCTTTGTTAAACAAAAAAAAAATAAGTATTGACTAGGCCTCTCATCTCCCATTTGAGAAAGTTATGATTAGCCAAGTGAGTTAGGCAACATTGATTTTTGTGTCAACTTTGATTGTTGCACAATTAATTGTCGACATATGCTGTTGAGCCAACTTCGATTAGTTCACTATTAATTGTCTTAAAAATCTGGTGGTGGTTACTGGTGTTTTTCTATATCCTTTCTTGATATTTTTTTTTTTTGGCGAGGGGAGGGGAGGGAGAAAGGGGGATTGGACCCTTAATTTCAAGAAGACAAAGTCTTTACAAGGTAAAGAGTACTATTAGATCAAAGATATGTTGATATATCCTTTTTTGATATTGGGAGGCATGCGCTGTTCTAATTTAATATGACTTAACTGCGTCTATTTTATTCATTGAGATGAACATTGCACGATACGAAATTAAAGTTAACACCATCGATTATATAAGTTAACATTTACTCAAAAAATTTACTAACACAAACACAATACGAATTGAAATGACACCACTAAAATTGACATTCCTAGGATGACATAGGCAACTTTTTGGGCACTACTGTTGAAAATGAGAAAGATCAACTGTTATAATAGGTGGCTCATATTTAATATATGAAGAGGTACACCACGTTCGAATATAATGAGTCAGTTGTTGGAGTAGGAGAGCTGCGCATGCCCTCAAAAAATTCTAATTAGGGTTGTAACATATATTTATATTAAATTGTAACCCTATATTTCAGTGTGGAATAAAAAACAAGATAGGCCCTCTCTTTTGGGTGTAGACAAGTTATCAATTACGTAAAATTCTTATATTTATCCTCTAATTATTCTGTTTTTTTTATTGTTCATCGCACACAAATCACCGCATCAACCAACTTAGATGCAACAAGAGAATATAAGACCAAACATTGCAAGTTGTGACTAACTGGTCCTGTTAAATGTCAAATTCAAGTACATAATATTTCCAAATTACTTCTCTGTTGAAGAAAATATGTAACAAAACTAAGATTTGTGATCATATTGGAAGCATCTTTTGGAAATCTCGTAATTTTTTCATCAACAATAATAATATTTACGACGTTTTTACGAACCATTTGAAATAACGCAATCTCAACAATTGAATATTTGATAAACTCAATATAACCTATTTATGAGATGGTCCGCAATGATGTGATGCTGGTACACAGAGATAGTAAAATTAGCACTGATGTATCAACTACCATGGATTGGGTGTGGCAAAGAATACGAGATGTACTTTGTCATAAATGTTACGACACCCTCCCAAGTTTAGTAATAGTATAAGTACTTGCTTGGGGAGTAAGGGAAATGTCTCCTCTGATAATTACTTATCCAGGATTGTTAGGAGTTGATTTGACTAAGGTCCAATTAAAAAAAAATTAGTTTCATATTTCTAAAATTTGCTTTTCAAAAAAATATTTTTATAATTTTTGTGGGTCATTTCGCAACTAGAAAATTTATTATTTTTATAGTTGATTTATTATTTTTATCATTGTTATTTGTGTGTTTATTATATTTGTAGTAACTATTTTTACCACTTTTCTTAAGTACAAAAAAATTATCACTTTTATAGGGGATTTATCATATTTGTGAATGTTTTTATTATATTTATGAGTATTCTTATCACTATTATGATAACTTTTTTATCATTTTTTTAGGTACTACAACAGTTATAAAATTATTCATAAATATAATAAAAATGATTACAAATATAATAAATTTCATTATGATTCCGAAATTTTAAATTTAAAATTCCGGTTCCATATTCAATTCGGAGTTGTTATGTTCAGTAATACTAGTTTCATTACCCAGACGGCGAAACAAAACGAAAAGTCCACGCACTGCACTGTTGTAAAATTTGGATATGGGTTTGTAGGATAGGATGTCGATCGGAGACCAAAATTGTTTGCGTGGCACAGATTTTTTTTCTTTGTTGGACACTATCACAGAAAAAATTATAATAAAATTTGAACCAATGACCTTAAGATATAATAGTGAGAATAATGATTATTAGGTTAATCGCTAACCTTGTGTGAAACCCAGGAGCGGAACCAGAAATTAATATGAGGGTGAATACTAAAATTGAAAATTATATATTTTTTTCTTTCTATTGACTAGAATAAAGGATACAAAATAAATTTTAAAAATTATATTTAATTCCTAAAACTTTGCTAAATCCAAATTGTCAAAAGCCGATATATGTTGGGTGTGATTAAAAATAATAAAAAAAATTCTAATTACCCATTTTACATTAAAAAAATAAGACTAATTATAACCCTTCACAATTAATTTCTTTCTAAAAAAGTTACAAAAGGGTCGCAGTTGCCAAAGAATCACACTTATCATCGTAGCATTGCTCTTCTTCAATTGTTCTTTCCCCTATTTTTATATTCTGTCTCAAAGTCCCGCTGGTTTATGTGGCGATCTAAGAGGTATATGTGAATAAGATGAATAAATAAAAAGAATTTTCATGAATCATGGATATGGGTACCGCTAAGTATTGTTTGTTTATGGACTCATGGGTGGGCACTACAAGTGAATTAACTCATAAAACACCTATCATACATGTAGGTAACAAATAGAATTTTTTTTTTTCAGGATGGGCCAATGCCCCCTCTGGCCTATGACCGGCTCCGCCCATGGTGACACCAATTAAGTTATTGGTTAGATTAGGATATTGGAATGTGTGTAATGTTAGTTCAATTGTCATAGTTGGAATTAATTTGGGTAGATTAAATTAGAGTGATATCAACTTGGAGATGGAAGAGATTTATCAAAGATGAATTTTTGTCAAAGATACCCCCTAGGGGGCTTTATCTCCTTCGTGAATGTAACTCTTTATAAATTTTGTAGAGTTTTATAGTATTGTTCTGATGAGTTAGAGAAGAGTTGGTTGACTAGGTCCGAGCTTCTCAAACTCTATGTTGCTAAGGAACTCTACAAGGGTCTTATTACTTATTTATTTATTTATTATATTTGAATATTTGAAATACTTTAGAACTATATTCCGTGTCGAGAATTTGTATTTGTGGGCCGGGATAAAATATTATAGACCAACAGATCTGGTGGTCACTAGAGGAGGCTTCAAAAATGAATTATGGGAGATTCCACTACTTTTGAAGATGTATGTTATGAGTTGTAGTCTTGATTTTGTTCAGTCTTGAAGCATCTCTCTCTCTCGCGCTTTCTTTTTTAATTATATTTACTTACATATTTATTGTAACATCTATTTTATTTGTTTTAATATTGATTATTTTTATAAACAATGAGAATAAATAAATCATTTCTCAAAAAAAAAAAATTCGATTAAAATCCCACTTCATTTTTGGTACATAAGTTGGAAGAAAATATTCGGTTGTCGATTATTGTTTGGGAGACATACAAATTAGTTAGTTTAAAAAACTTCTAACACTTGTACAAATTATAATAATTAATTGAGAATATATAATATTTCTGAGTGATATACTCCACAACGCAACACTGACAGGTCATCGAACACCAAATATATCATAAGAAGGTGATAATGTTACTATTTACGAATATAGCATTTAAAATTGATGAGTACTGTAATAATCAATGTAGCCGTTGAACCTTCGCACGGACAAAGTCAATGACAACCGTTGATTCACCCTTGCGGGTGTCTCCATTTGACCCGAATGACATATTCGATTTGACGCTTATCTACTTAATTTATTATGGTCTTCTTTTGCACATGAAATGATAGTGGACACGACGAAGGTTAGGGAGCAGTCTCCATCGCTTATCTACTTCGGGCATTGATGAAACCATACCATATAGATATGGAAAACCTAAATTGCCTGAGCACATAACACATGATTGTAATAGATGAGACAACTAAGGACAATTTTATCATACATTGACTTCAATAATCACACATATTCAGAATTCAGATTTTTTTTAATATATATTTTTTAAATTTTTTCATATGGCAAATTATTTATTTTTTAATGAATGAAAGACTTATTTGTATACAATGTCTTTCACTTGAATGAATGATAAATAATCTACCCCAAAAAAAATTGAAAGAATTGCACCTAGATCCTCTGAGGTTTGTCATTTAATCTCTCTTACCCCTCACATTTAAAATATTACATACAAATCCCTTGAGGATCGTACACGCTTAACAGTTATACCTATGCTGTAAATATATTACTTAGACCTCTTAAAATTTGTAGGTATATAATACTTATACCCCTTAAATTTAAAATATTATACTTAGATCAAAAATGCTCTAATTAAAGATAAAATATTAAATATTTTAAATATTACGACCAAAATTTATGTTATATTATATTATTTATTGAAATAAAATTAAAAATAAAAATTCAAATTTTCTCTTAAAAAATTGTAATTAGTATACACTATATTGTTTATTTTTTTTAAAAAAAATTTGGAGGAAGCGGAGGGAAGGAGGCTTGAACTCTTGATTTCAAAAAGACAAAGTCTTTGTATGTGGCAAAGAGTACCATTGGACTAAAGACTCGTTGGTGAATTATATTATCTATTGAAATTTAATTTGATCGTTTAAACGACCAAATTGAAATACCAAACTATCTCAATTAAAACTAAAAGATATTGTGTCTCTTACAGTTTGACCAATTATTTAATTTTTTAATTTTATTCTAATAGGTGGTATAATTATATACTAACTATAATTTTTTTTTAAAAAATTAGACTTTTATTATTGATTTTATTTCAATAAATGACATAATAGAACATGATTTTTGAATGTAAAATTTATGTTCTATTATAAATGACTTAGACCCCTTGTTTAACTTTTTTAGTTTTATTATAGTAGATAGTATAATTGTATACTAATTACGATTTTTTAAGAAAAAATTAAAATTTTATTTTTAATATTATTTTAATAAATGATATAATAGAACTTAAATTTTGGTTGTAAAATTTAAAATATTTGATATTTTATCTTTGATTTTAGTACTTTTTGTCTAAGTATAATATTTTAAACTTAAAGGGTCTAAATATAATTTATCAACAGATATATTTACAACAGTGGTCTAAATGTTACACGGGTGCAAATTTCAAAGAATATGTGTGTAATATTTTAAATGTCAGGGGATCTAATTGATTAAATGACAAACCTCAAAAATTTTGAATTTAATTTTTCCAAAAAAATTAAATACTATATATATTAAAGAGAATATCACTCGGAGTTAGCAACGTCAGTCATGCTATACTATACCATGAAATGACGAAACAACCTAAACGGCTAAATCATATATACAACAATTTAGGATGACTATTTTTGTAATGACCCATTAAACAAATTGAATCTAATGCAAGAAATACTTGAAAATAAAACAATCGAATAATAAATGAAAGGGTTAGCTTCAAAATTTTGATACGTCAGATACATGTAATTGGAATTATATGAAGAAGTACATGTAATTGTGCTTGATTTTGTTGATATGTGAATAAGTGGGATTTTTATTTATTGAGGACCTATGTGCGGTGGTTTTGATTGAGAGAGGTAGGATTGTTAAACAATCAGAGCGTCTTATGTTTAGCTCAAATTTTACTCGTGTTCAATTCACTTAGGTTCGTTCAAATTAAAAATAAATTGAATCTGATCAGATTTTAAATATTATTTTGTACACAAACCACATGTAAGCAATGTGATAATTATATAGTTTGAGCATGTTTAACTCAGCTCAAATAGACTTTAATAGCCAGTAATTCAATTTTTACTGTCAAACAATTCATATTCAAAAGATGAACAAATTGTTCTTTTTTTTCTTTTCATAAATACAACTGGGGTGATTATACAAATTTGGGACTTTCTTGTTGAGAAATTAATTATTTTAGTATTAATTTTGAATAATTTTTGTAGAGAAATTGAGCTCAACTTTGATTCAAACACTTTCAAGAATCTAAGAACTCGAGCTGAATCGTTTACAATTGATTTATACTTAATATCAAGAAATTTTGTCGAATTAATAACCCGTAGAAAAGGAAAACACAATCTAACACAATACAGACATAAGATAACACAAAACATATATAAAACGACATGGCCTCATTTAGATCCTACCTTAGGGATTGTTTCGGATTGGAACCAACGACTTTAATATTATTTCTCAATGTCTCTACACCCTATCCCCCACCCACCACATGCTGACAGCTAAACGGGCCTAAATATCAAACATTGGCACTTTCATGTTTGTCCCAGCCCAATTATGTTTTGGTAGGCTGAGCCCAATGAGATGGTAAGTGCTGGGTTCTATTAAAACAAAAGGCCTAGGGAGGCCGATACCGCTCAAAAAATTTAATAGAATAAAAGTACATTTTTTAAAATAATTGGGATAGAAGTACATATACTAATAAAAAGCCATAAAAGTCATTTTACCCCTACCATAAATAAGGTATACATAATTAAATGTGTGACTTTCAAGATTAGAATGTGAGACTTTCAAAATTTCTTTTGATATTTGTATATTATTTGAATTTTGAAATTATATATATACACACACACGCACACACACACACACGCAATACAATGACATGAAATAATGACACGTTCAACAAAAAAATAGTAACATCAAACAATGACACGCTCAACAAAAAAAAAAAACATCAAACAGTAACACATTCAACCAAAAAAAAATAGTAATATCAAACAATAACACAAATATTTTTGTTGAGAGTATCACTGTTTGATGTTACTCTTTTTTTTTTTAGCGCGTCACTGTTTCATGTCACTATATTGCGTGTGTGTGTATATATATATATGTGTGTAAGTGTGTATATATATATAATTTTAAAATTCAAATGATACACAAATATAAAAAAGAATCTTGAAATCTCACATTCTAATCTTGAAAGTTTTACATTCAAGTAGGTATGCACTATTTATGATAGGGGTAATTATGGAATACATTTTTGAAAGAATTTGAAAATGTTTTAAAATATGTACTTATTGTCAACTATTTGATAAAAAAGAGGATTTAAATGAGGATAAGTTTGGAGTAGGTACTTAAAGTCAAATAAATTTTGAAAAAGATACTCACATCCCATTATCTCTTAAAACAATTCAAAAGGCTCCAAAACGAGAAAAATGGAGGCCTAAAAAAGGTGCAACAAGCATGAAACTGTAGTTTGGGCCAAAACTATCGAGCCCACACAAAAAAAAAGCCCAGAACTCCTTCTACCCATATGCTATTAATTTAAACCTCGGGTAGAAGGAGTTTTGGGCTTTCTAGGGATTTTTTGGATGTGGGTATAATTTTTTAGACTTATTTGAGTAAAAGTGTATGAATAAGTTATTTATTCTATTAAATACAATTTTTATAAAAATTTTTGTGTTTAGGTACAAAATTCAAATGAATTAAAAAATTTTTTTTATCTAAATACCCTCTCTTAAATTATGCAGTCATCATTGGTAGTTATTTGAAGAAACAAATATATAAAAATTAACAATAGTATTGAGAGGTAAAATAGGGACATTAATGATCAAAATCCTTTTTCTTCGACAACAAGATTTTATGGTAATTTGATTTGATTAGAATGCCACAAATTATATATGAATAAAGACTGAATTTTCCCCCCAAAAATAGGAGAATTGACCAAGATGTTTTGTTAGATATTATGTATTGTTCGTTGTTGGAATGTAGGGAAAAAAGAATTTCTTTGTTTTTTTAGTAGGTGCAACTATTTTTTTTTAATGAGTATAACTGTTTTTTAATCAGTGTAACTATTTTTTTAATGGGTGTAACAATCACAGTCTCATGCAATTGTTAAGACATGATGGTGTAACAATGTCGCAATACTAAATGTTACAACTATTTAGTTTATGTAAACAACTGAATAACAAATTGAATTGGTGTTATAATTTTGTGTAACTGTTTAGTTTATTAGAATACATGAGTAACTGTTTGGTGTATTATATAAGACAATTGTAACTGAATAATGTAACTAATTATTGTAATTGTGTTGTTGTAATATTAATATAAATAGTGTAAAAGAAAATAGGAAGAAAGAGAACTATTAGAGAAAATATATACCTATTTTACCTCCTATTGTTTGATTGCAACCAAAATGTATGGAAAGAATAGAAAGGGTTTCACACACTCGACTGTTAATTTTGTACGAGACAATTTTGTGCATCATCCAAAGTTATTTATATCGGATCAAATTTTAGATTATTAACGAGTTTAGATATGGACAATGAAAATAAAAACCCTTCAGATCGGCACATATAGGCTATGGAACTATGCATTCCGAAGAGTATTGGTGTTGTGGGACACTTGTTTAATCAGATCAAACTTTTGAAATTAGATTCAACTTCACATTCAAATCAATCAAAATTTGATTTGTTCGGCGTACCTATTTGAGATATCAAGATGATCGATGGCCCAGGAATATGGGATGCTATGCAGCTAGTACATGTTTGTTGGACCTAAGCCTATAATTTCATGAAAACCTTGTTTGTTTGTTGGACATGAGACGTTTTTGGAGGACATGACATGGAGGAAGAAATTGTGACTCTAGTCTTCAAATTCTCATGGGAATAATGTTTTTCTTTTTTGCTATTTAATAACAAGGTTTTTTTTTTATGCCTATCATATTAGATTTATTCCTACAAAGTAAAACTCAAAAAATTGTATTCAAACTCACAAAATCAAAGTGACTTTCAATTAAACTTTGTTTGACAGTGTTACGTGGTATAACCTCATATAAAAATTTCTCCACCTATTGGCACCCTATAGTTCCTTCTCTCATTGGAAGTGCTTATCAAATTTATAATATATAATTACTGAATATAAGTTTTACAATTAAGCGAATTACAACTTAAACAATACATTAGACCCATTTATCAAATTAGTCAAGATTAATAATAACACAATACGAATTACTTGAGAAGATATAACTAAATGTCTGTTTTAATCAAGATCTTTCATAAGATATATATATATAATCAAGTAAAATACAATTCAAATCTTAAAAAATAAACAAAATAATTTTTACTTTTCGTGGATTTGATCTTTTTAAATTTTACATTAAAATTTATCCAATAGCTAATAATAACTCCTCAAATTTAATGAAAAAAATAGGTCTTTAAGGGTATGTTTGAGGAGAATTTTTAAAAGTGTTTCTAAAACTTATAATTTCTCATAACTCTTTTTTTTAAAAAAAAAAAATAGTATTTGAAACTGTCCTACCACCATCCCCACCGCCCAACCACCACCGCAACCCCGCCATCACCACTACTAAAACCACCATCGTAGTCGCCGCAGCCACCACACCCACCACCATCATCACCCCATCCTCACCAATTCCCCACCACTACCCCCACCACCATTGCCCACTTCCACGACCACTACCATTATTGTCACCCAACCACCACCTCTGCCATAGAAACCACTAGCATCTTCCCACCCCCCACCTTCACTACCACCATTACCTCCATCATTGCCACCCCACCATTACAACCGCTGTTGTCATCACTGTACCACCATCGCCACTATCTCACCATCATCCCTTACGACCATTACCGCCTCCCCATCACCATCGTCATCACCGCTACCACCACCTTCATCGCCGCCACCCTACCACTACCTTTGTCGCCGTTGTCACCACCGCCACTAATCTCATCGATGTCGCCACCACCCCACAACCACCGCCACTACCCCACCACCCTCACTGTCTCACCCCTATTATTACCATCGTCACCCACCATCGATTGTTACCATGATCAGCCACCGTTGCCACTCACCACTATCGTCATCACATTCTTATATTTATTACCACTATCACCATCAGAACCCACCACCACCACCCATCGCCGCCCATTACCACAATTCACCACCACTCGTTGTCGCCCATCATCACCACCAGTCACTGTCACTCATCCCTACCACACCTACCATCACCACCCATTGTCACCCACTCTACCACACTTACCACTATCATTATCACCGCTATTGGTCATCACTCATTACACTATTGCCCAAAAGCACTCGTTGTCGCTCCACTGCCAACCACCATCACCACCACCCACACCCACGGTTACTCATGATTGCTATTACCACCATCGTCACTCAAAATTCACTACCACCACCACCGTTGCCATCTATGGTTGCCACCATTACCATGATTGTCGCCACCTACCACAACTATCACCGTCTCCCCACTACCACCACTGTCACCCACCACTTCTACCACTGCTCACCTCCACTACAATCGGTGCCTAAATTTTTTTACAATCGGTGCTTAAATTTCTTTCTCTTTTCTATATACTTGTGATTTGATTTTGGGTATAAATATAAATATGTTCATTGAAAACTATTTTTTTATTACTCCATGCCTTCAGGTACGGGCAATAACTAAATTGTTTGTCTTGACCTTTTCGCAGCTCAGATTGTTTTGATCTAATGGTTCTAATTGGACATTCATTTTTTTTACAACTCTAAGACTCTCATTTCTCATATAACTATCTTTATCTATTTATCTTATACCCACTTTCTGTCTCATACTATTATGTTTTTTTTTGTTTCCTTGTGTAATTTTTGTTATTATTTCCTCCATAAAATAGATGAAACTACATTTTATGCAATTGTTTATTCTATGAAACTATTTCAAAGTTTTTGAATATCTGATGACATGTATTCTGCCACTTACTTCTTAATTTGTAAATAACATTTAATGTAAATAAAAAGTAGCACAAAATAAACTTTAGATTGTAAATTAATATATAATTTTATCAAAAATTGATATTTAATTGTGTCCAATTTATATTCAAAATTTTAAATTAATATCAAATTAATTTTTATTGTTATTAAATTAATATTAAAATTTATTTAATCAATATTTTGGAGTACTAAATTATATCAATTGTTTGGATACTAAATCAAATTTTATTAAATTTATTTTTTTGGGTACTAAATTTGGATATGGGTAATTGTAAAAATAATAAAATTTTTTGGAATGAAATTATTGATTTTCATTAGCAATATTGACGGAAAGACGGAGGTGATCTCCGTGTTACAAATTCAAACCTCAAAGGATCTCCGTGTTGTTTATAAAATGTCAGGAGATAACCTTGTAATATTTCGAAAACTTAGGCGATGTTTGTGATTTTTACCCTATTTGTTAATTAAATATCAATTTATTATTATTTTATCTTAAAATTTTGAATTATTGTATTTCTAATAAAAATAGTTATTCGTTAGAGGGGTTTGTTGGCAACTAAAAAACAAATGTGTGTGTGAGAGTATTGTTGTTTATATTTATTTGTGAAGAATTGGACATTTGGTGATTAAAATTATAATTATATTGTGACATTGGGGAGTTGAATGGTCATAATGGTAATAAATTAATAATTTTTTGTAAATGAATAAGATTTGATGTAATTGTAAAATAATAAAACTTTTTGGTACTAAATTATTAATTTTCATTAGTAATATTGACGAAAGGGAGACAGAGAGGTCTCCGTGCAATAAATTCAAAATTCAGGGGGTCTCTGTATTATTTATAAAATGTATGGAGGTGTCCGTGTAATATTGTCAAAACTCAAGCGATGTTTGTAATTTTTATCCTGTTTCTTAATTAAATATTAATTTATTATTATTTTATCTTAAAAATTTGAATTTTTGTATTTCTATTAAAAGTAATTATTGGTTAGGAGGATTTGTTGATAACTAAAAAACAAATTTGTGTTTTTGTTTATATTTATGTGGGAGATTAAACATTTGGTTATTAAATTTATAATTATATTGTGTCATTTAGAGTTGAACAGTGATAGTGGTCATAAAATCATGAATTTTATAAATAAGCAAGATTTAAATGATTTTATTTATGGCTTAAAATTATGAATTTAATTGTGTTCTACTAATTTTTTTTTTAGCTTGAGATATTGATTATATGGGGATAGAGTGAATTGAAAATGTGGTGGTAGAGTTTATTATTATGTTGTATTATTGAATTGAGTGGTAGAAGAGGTGTCAAATTCGCAAGTCTTATAAATGAGCAATATTTTATTTATTACTAAAAAGTTATAAATTTCAATAGATTATGTTAATATTTTTTTCTCCAGAATCATTTGTATATATAATGTTGTCTTGGTACGTTTTTATATATTTTTATAACAATTTTATTAATATGAAAGATATAATCAAAGATATATTTTGATCCATTTTTAAAAAAAATTTGATATGAATATTTTTAAGTTATTCTTTTTGAATTTGGGTAATTACTTTAATTTTTTTTTTGAAAAAACAAATATTCAATATCGTTTCAAAAAAATGAATGAATTATCACATGTTCTAATAAAATATTTTTCGACTACATTCTTTATGAATTTTACGCAGGACAGCAAACAAAATTCTGTACAAACGGTCCACTTTGTCCTTATTCCGAGGTCGCGCTTCCAGAAACTACGGTGCCGTGAAACAAATCCGACAGGTAATGTCCCAAATCGTCAGGGGCAAATCTGACCACTAACTCTACACCCATTTCCCTCCGAAATATTCCCCGATACTTCTCGTAAAAGTCCCGATAAACCGGCAAAATCTTCTTCGCCACCGAAACTTTGATCTCATCTCGTAATTTCGGGTCTGCTATAGCCCAAGAACTCTGTTTCCGGTAAGCTTCTTCGAAACCAGAATTGAATTTTCTGAAACACTCCTTCGCCGCCTCTACTGAAATCTCAGCTGTTGGGTTCTCAGGTAGTGACGTCATCACCTTGCTCCATCCCATTCTTTCGTAGTTTGATATGTACTGTTTCACTTTAATCTCGTGGTTTATGAACCAGTCTGATCCCAATAAAAGCGTCAAGCTCGTTGTTCGGGCCTTTGAAACGACGTAGTTTAGGTTGTTGGCGAGGAACAGGTACGACAGAGACACGTCCTTGTAGACCACGGCTTTGCCGTCGAGTTTGCAGAGAAGAACAAGGATAAGCCACGCCAATCTCTCGGAGATCGCAGACGTCGGACTTCCGTCGGGGATGGGGCTCGAGAAGTAAGATTCCGGCAACGGTGTTTGTGCGGACAACGAGTAGTCGGCGACGATGTCGGAGAGACTTCCGCTGTACTCGCAGAGGAAAACGATGTAGTTCATCACGTAGCGAGTCAGTGGATGAACTCCGCCTCCGGGGAGCGTTGATTTGGACGATTGCTTCTGGATCGCCGTCTCAAAGTCCGACAATATTGCACGGACGGCCTCGCCGAGTTTGAGGTGTGAGTTCACGGCCTGTGATCTTACGGAAGTGAGTGATTCGAGTGAAAATATTGATTCAATTTCAGGCCAGAGTTCCGAAATGGACTCGTAGAGGTCCAGCATCCGGAACATTTTCTCCGGAGATTTCTTGCATTTTGCTACCATTTCGGGGAAACCAAAGAGAGTGAGAGCTGGTTCTTTGCAAATCTCTGCGAAACAAGACTCTTTGACAATCTCCGATGCGGAGAAGACGTGATCGCATAGAATTCTCTCTCCGTAGAAGAGTGTTTTCACGGCGATGTTTGCCGCGTTCAACCAGTTCTTGATTTTGCGCTCGATCACATACCAATCCATCTTCTGAATCTGCGAGAAACTCAGTTTCTCAACTCCGAGATGGTACAGGGTCTCATCAACAATCGATCTCCTAATAATTTCGTAAATCTTCACGCACTCTTTTCCATAACCGGAAGATATCATACAGTCCGCAATAGCTTTCACATCCGCCATCACAATCTCCGAAACATTTACGACTTCAGGTACTGAATTTGAAGCCACCTGAATCACATCTTCCTCCGAGTCATCATCTTCATAATCAGAAACACAGGCACAACTCGATCTTCTCGATACTCGTGAGGATCGGGTAGAAACAGACTCAGGGTCAAGGAATTTCCGATTGGCCGACAAAATCTGGTAAAACTCTTTCTCAAGCCTCTTTATGGCTATTTGCATCAAGTTTTGACAACGGATAAGCTTTTCAGAACTTGAGTCCTCCTTAACAAAGAAATGCATTGCAGATTGCAGATCCTTCACCGCCATCATGAACTCCTTGGCCTCTCTACGGTCCTCGCTGAATAGCGAAGCCACTTTAGAGTACGAGAAAGTTTCGAGGTTCCATTTCATGATGATTGATTGTGCATATGAAATGTTTTCGTCCATCATCGCAGCAGAAAAGCTTTGTCGAGGCGTTGGAGGGGAAGAAGAAGAAGCGTAAGAGGTGAAGGTGATGAAGGCCTTGATGGAGAGAAGACAACACTCCTCATACTTTTTGTTGGCATATATCTATGAGTATTCACGAGTTTCTCTCTCTGTGAATTTATATATCTACAGATTAACAGTTAACAGGGTTTTATTGTATGTATGAGTTTGAGGATGGGTGTTTTGCAGTGCAGAGATTGAGTGAACGAGAGAGAGTGAGTTTGAGTTGTGGAAGAAAAGAGAGACGTATGGGAGATATATATAGAGGAGAGCATTACTCTTACTGATATAGAGGAGGGGTGTGCGGCGGTTAAAGGGTGCCGTGGGGCTTATAGTAATTGTGTACGCGGTGTTTGACTGTTGTTGTGTATTGAAATGTTATTGGAGACTGGAGAAACTATCAACCCCCAACGCCACAGTATACGACTTGGTGTACATTGGTTTCACTCGTCTAATTATGCATGTCAATGACTCGAACTCATATTGAATTTTATTTTATTTTATTTTGATCCAAGTATTTGGCAAATTTTAAAAGTCCTAATTATTTGAAATCAAAAATTCAATTTGAAAATATTTTTTGATCTGTATAAATTATTTAATTAAATTCTCAAGTTATATTCAAATCTGAGCTCAATTTAATTACATAATTACTTAATTTCATCATGTAAATGCATACATATGTAAAATTTAAATCAGACCATAATCGAATCGAATATTAGTAAGATTTAAACCGGGATCCATCAAACACCATCTGTCTATTTTGCTTTCTCTGTCAAAAATAAAAATTTACATGCATCATATTAATTTATTACATTTTCACTTAGGTTGAATTTAGAAATAAATTCAATGCGTTGACAGGTCTAATTTTATCTTAATTTAAATTTTGCATGTTCAACTCTTGGCCTAATTAAGTTATTGACCTAATTCACTATAGTGATATTAAACATTGATATTTAGTGTTAATTCAATGAAATGAAACAATATCATTAGGTCAACAAATTAAATCAAAATTTCTTATTCTCAATAATATTAGATTAGCCGTATTATGAGGATCCATCCTGGAAGAGCAGATTCCAAGTTTAAACTATATTGTCTTCGAAGAGGCTTGACTATTTCTACAGATCGAAACTGTTACAAACTACATATACGTTAATTAATACATCGGACGCTTGTATCCTACGTTGACCAGGAATGGAGGTTGGAGAATGTCTCAACCATTTATAAACCAAAACAGGTTTGAAATGATGGACACGTAATGTGTATTTCCTTATCTATGCATTGTTACTTGTTATTCCACTTCGGTTTTGATATTAATATTGTTCGACATGGCCGGAAATCAAGTTATTGTAATACTGTATTAGGGTGGAAAAACGTATTATAGATTGGAAGGGTTATGCTATGATTTTTCTCCTCGATGCGGCATTGTTATAAACAATGACACAACACTCTGGGAGCCGTTGAATACAACTTGCTCTGTAATAGGGTTGGAGAAGTTTCAGTACAAGATGATGATTATTAGCGAATTGGGTGTAACCATTGTCTAACGTTAATATTGTTAAATAATGTAATCGTTCAATAATAACTCAAAAATTAGGTAAAATGGATCCAACTTGTTAAATATGTGACGATCACTATCATACATGCATGGAGGAATATTTATTTGGAAGAGTGATAACCATTTTAACTAATAGTTGAGTTATCATTGAACCGTTATATGACAAGACAAGAATGACATAGTATAATATATTACACTAAATATTTACTTTTGTTTGAGGGGACCAAGTCAACTCGTCTGAGGTAAAAGGAGAGAGAAATGAACATTTTGCCCAACAATGAACTTTTAATAGGGTCACAATATTCCCCTAAAATTAATTTTTGTATTGTATTTTTTTTATCTAATAAGAACGTAGCATTATTTTACGATTTTTTATGGGCCAGACCCAGAATTACATATCAACCCCATATCACAAATATAAACCAGCAAAGGTCCAGTCACAATTTCAATTGGGTCAAGCCCACCTTCCTAAGAGACCCAACCTATTATTAGTGCATGTGAAAATCTCCGTCCAAGGAGAGAAAATTTGTGGGGACGCATTCATGAGGGGCACATTACTAGTCTCGCGAGATCACTTCGCCCGTTACAAGGAAAAACAAGTTTAAAAGGATCACCTTGCTATCGCCTCGTTCATTACGAGGAAAAAGCAAACCTCACGGTATCACCCCACTCCTTGTTACACTAATGATGCCTCTATCAGAGTCTTTCGGAGCCAACTTCACTTGATTGTAAGTCGCACCTATACATAGAGGACATCACACACATCTCTTGAGAAATAAGATTCTTCGGCCATCATAACCATTCCCAGTGGAGTATATCATCTAGACCAAACCACCTAATCTTTGTGTTTTGCTTGTATTAAGTTTTCTTTACTTTATCCATGATTGATTTTGCATAAACCCAATTTTGTGCATCATTAATCTTTTTAATCAACAATCATGATGCACAAAACAGACTTATGCATAATCAACAGTCGAGTGTACGATTCAAAATAAGTAAAGAAGCAATCCATAGCAAAAGGCAAATATTGGGTTAACATACAAATGTATAGTGATGTATAGTGATTCGATCAGGAGATCTACTCCACTTCCAAATATGGCAACGGTGGTCGGAGACTTTTATTGATCAAGTAAAGTGAGAGAGAGAACAATAATAAGCTCTAAGAACGGTTGAACAGGTATGAGAGAAATAGTTGTGTAGAGGTGTGTAGAGAGAGGTGCCCCTCTCATATGGAAATAGTTTATAATTTATAGGCACAGAGCTTTGATTGAGACGATAGCGTGATGGGATAGATGACTAATCTATCGGGGAGAATAGCTACGGCTAAAGATATGTACAATTCGCACTACAACAATTATGAGTTTTAGTGATAAATTTTTTTGGTGACCAAGTTATTTTCGTCATTAATAATTCCCTTTTAGCGATGACAGGTGAATTTATCACTAATGATCTAAAATGAGTGACGACAATACTATTTGTTACAAAAAATTTAAGTTTTAGTGATGAATTATTGTTCGTCATCATAAATTTTAGACGATGACGTGATGGGATAGATGACTAATTTATAGGGAAGGATAACTATGGCTATAGATAGATATAATTAGAGATATTCTTCATCTAGGAAAATGGTTATTCTAATCATTACTCTCCACATGTGCTACATCTTCTTTAAACTCTTTGAATTTTGGACTGAGCCGAATTCAAAAACTGAGTTTGACTTGCTTTTGGCTGATTTTGGACTCACTCAACTAATTGGGCTTGAGCAAGTTGGATTCGGGCTGATCAAATAATTATAAATTATTCAAATTGAAGTTTATGAATATGAATAATTTTTGACAATGATCCTTGTGCGTAACTTTATGACTCTTAATGTATGACAATGTTTTTGCATAGAAATTATGGGTGACACGACACCTTTTAACACTAAATTTGTTGTTCCATATATGTCGATTCAAACAATGATGGTTTGAAATATAATATCCCGTCAAGAAAATGATAGGTGTACTTCGTGAAAACCCTCAACAAAACAAAACTTATTGTTGTCATGGCATTGTTTATGATTTTGACACAATTAATTAACAACGTGGAGTTTATAACCTACAAAGTTGCGATTTCTTTTCAAGTTTAACCGTTGGGTTTGAAATCGGGAATTTTCTTTCGTTGATTAAAGTCAAGCAAATACGAAACCAACGGTATTATAAAGATTTTGAGCAATTAAGATACTTAAAAGTGATGTAATTGACACTATGTTCTTCTTTAAAATACTTGACTAAGGGACCGATAAAAAAAATTTGACACCGTACGTCTAAAATATACTATTATGAGTATTTTTTATAATTTTTGTAGGTCATTTTTGTAATAAAAAAATTTATTATTTTTGTGGATATTTTTACCTCTATAATTGTGTGCCTTTACTACATTTCTTTGGTAAGAAAAAATTACAACTTTTATGGATGTTTTTATCATTGTTATAAATATTTTTACTACTGTTGTGGTAATTATTTTTTCCATTTTTTTTAGTACCATAAAAGTGATAAAAACATCTATAACAACAATAAACATATCCACAAATATAATAAATGAAAGCATGATACTAATTTTTTTTTTTGTTTTTTTTTATTTGGGGTACCGTAGACAACTCCTCCTTTTAAAGGAATTCTTACTTTAAAACCGAAAAAACTCAGAACTGTAGCTAGAGTAGATGCTTCAAATATTTCACCATAGTATATATATTGTGTTATTGAACGTTATTAAATCGAAAAGATAACGGGGAAGGGGACCAATTTTTTATTTAAAAATATTATTCGAAAAATAAGTTTACGTGAAAAGAAAAAGAAGTTTACGTGCATTATAATTGGAAAAATAACATCATAAATCTTATTTTTCTCTGTTGAGGATCTGACTATAATATACATTTTTGATTCATGTAATTATTCACAAATTATACATATTGGAGTCTTTAGTATTGAGCAAGTCCCGAAGGGCTTACATCAGGCATTTCATCCTTGCTTAAGGTTGTGGTGTAAGACAAATCGAGACTCTTGGATTGAATCCATGCAATTAATTCTAATTTTTTTAAACATTATTCTTTTATTATTGATAGCTATTAACTTTTGTGCCAAGAAAAATAATACATAGGCCGTGTAAAAAATATACTCTATTCGTTCTTAAATATTTATCATTTTACATAATTTTTTTTATTTCATAATATCTGTCGTTTAATGAAATCAAAACATAATTAATATTTTTTCTTTCAAATTTATCCTTAACTTTTCAATGCATTAGATTAAGTGGAGGTTAAGTGACTTTCATATTCGTTTCTTTCCCAATACATATTGAATATGAGTATTTTAGTCTTGTGCATTTACTTTTTACTCATATTAGAGCTATTTAATAACTTCTTCAATTATTGTGCAAAAATCTTAAACGATCGATATTTAAAAACGGAAGGAGTAGCATTTAGTGACAGATTAGGTGTACATTTTGAACCTAAGAATAGAAAATAAATTTTTTTGGATTGCTAAGTTTGTGTTTGTTAGCAACTCCCTGGTTTCTCCAACTCCCATACATCATGATCTTCTAATTGACCATACTTACCTAATCGTGTTAAACTTGGATTCAATTTTGACATAGGCTAAAAAAACAAATATTAGTTCAAATTATTGTCTTGGTGTGGAACTAAATTTAAAAATTAATAAAAAAAACATATACAAAAATTACATAAAATGAAAGAATTATAGGGTGTCCCTATGCTTTTTGTTGTTATTCGCTTATGCACAGCCTCTGTATTTTAACACAATAATCACATGCACGTAGACACGGACAAGCCAACCAGAACTCAGGGCCGGCAAAAGAATGAAGACGCTGACTTCACTTTTCAACGACCGCTTCTATCACTCCTCCCAGAAGAAGACGACGGTGGCGGGGACGAAACAGAGGTCGCGCTTCCAGAAACTCCACTGCCGTAAAATAAATCCGACAGGTAATTTCCCAAATCATCAGGGGCATATCTGACCACTGACTCTTCTCCCATATCCCCCCGAAATAATTCCCTGTACTTCCCGTAAAAGTCCCGATAAGCGGGCAAAATCTTCTTCGCCACCGAAACTTTGATCACGTCTCGTACTCTCTGGTCAGCTATAACCCACGAAATCTGTTTCCGGTAAGCTTCTTCGAAACCCGTATTGAATTTTCTGAAACACTCCTTCGCAGCCTCTAATGAAATCTCAGCTGTTGGATTCTCAGGTAGTGACGTCATCACCTTGCTCCATCCCATTCTTTCGTAGTTTGATGCGTACTGTTTCACCTTTATGTCGTGGTTTATCAACCAGTCTGAGCCCAACAAGAGCGTCAAGCTCGATGTACGTACCTTCGAAACGATGTAATTTAGGTTGTTGGCGAGGAACAGGTACGATAGAGACACGTCCTTGTAGACCACGGCTTTGCCGTCGAGTTTGCAGAGAAGAACAAGGATAAGCCACGCCAATCTCTCGGATATAGCCGACGCCGGGCTTCCGTCTGGAATGGGGCTCGAGAAATAAGATTGCGGTAACGGTGATTGTGCAGACAACGGATAGTCGGCGATGATGTCTGAGAGACTTCCGCTGTAATCGCAGAGGAAAACGATGTAGTTCATCACGTAGCGAGTTAGTGGATGGACTCCGCCACCGGGGACAGTTGATTTCGACGATTCCTTCTGGATTGCCATCTCAAAGTCCAACAACACTACTCGGACGGCCTCGCCAAGCTTGAGGAGTGAGTTCACGGCCTGTGATCTTACCGAAGAGAGTGATTCGAGTGAAAAGATTGATTCAATTTCCGGCCAGAGTTCTGAAATGGACTCGTAGAGATCCAAAATCCGGAACATTTTCTCAGGAGATTTCTTGCATTTTGCCACCATTTCGGGGAAACCAAAGAGAGTGAGAGCTGGTTCTTTGCAAATCTCTGCGAAACAAGACTCTTTGACAATCTCCGATGCGGAGAAGACGTGATCGCATAGAATTCTCTCTCCGTAGAAGAGTGTTTTCGCGGCGATGTTTGCCGCGTTCAACCAGTTCTTGATTTTGCGCTCGATCACATCCCAATCCATCTTCTGAATCTGCGAGAAACTCAGTTTCTCAACTCCGAGATGGTACAGGGTCTCATCAACAATCGATCTCCGAATAATTTTGTAAATCTTCACGCACTCTTTTCCATAACCGGAAGATATCATACAGTCCGCAATAGCTTTCAAATCCGCCATCACATTCTCCGAAACATTTTCGACTTCAGGTACTGAATTTGAAGCCACCTGAATCACATCTTCCTCCGAGTCATCATCTTCATAATCAGAAACACTGCTCGGTCTTCTCGATGATCGTGAAGATCGGGTAGAAACAGACTCAGGGTCAAGGAATTTCCGATTGGCCGACAAAATCTGGTAAAACTCTTTCTCTAGCCTCTTTATGGCTATTTGCATCAAGTTCTGACAACGGATAAGCTTTTCAGAACTTGCGTTCTCCTTAACAAAGAAATGCATCGCAGATTGTAGATCCTTCACTGCCTTCATGAATTCCTTGGCCTCTCTAGGGTCATCGGTGAAAAGTGAGGCCACTTTAGAGTAAGACAAAGCTTCGAGGTCCCATTTAATGATGATGGATTCTGCATAAAGAATGTTCTCCTCCATCATCGTTACAGACAAGGTGTGTAGAGGGGAAGAAGATGGAGAAGCGTAAGAGGGTAAAGGCGATGAAGACCTTGACGGAGAGATGAAAACACTCCTCGTACCTTTTGTTGGCATATCTATGTGTATTCACGAGTTTCTCTCTCTGTGAATGTATATATCTATAAATTAACAGTTAACAGGATTTTATTGTATGTATGAGTTTGCGGATGGGTGTTGTGCACTGCAGAGATTGAGAGAGAGAGAGTTTGAGTTTGAGTTTGAGTTGTGGAAGAAAAGAGAGACGTATGGGAGATATATATAGAGGAGGGGTGTGTGGCGGTTAAAGGGTGCCATTGGGCTTATTTTGAATGGTTGGCCAATCGACAGTGTACGCGGTGTTTTTGACTCATTTTGGTTTATTAAAATGCTATTGAGGCCGGAGGACAAGTCAAACGACCTTTACGAAGTTTCACTTGTTTACTCTTGTTAATTGATATTAGCCTGTCCTGAATCGAAATTGGATTAAATTTTATGTTATTCTAATTTGAATGCTCAAAGTCGAATAGCCAACGAATTTAATTTTCATAATTCATGTGCCAATTATATTAAATAAATCTCATTTGATTTTTATAATTTATTGAATTGAACCTTTAAAAATTGTATTTAAATTTGATTTTTGTTTATCAAAAAATTACTTAGCTACGTCGCCAATTTATGTATCTATGTCTAACTAGACCATAATCGGATAAAATAAGAAAATATTTTTTGTATTTAATTTAGTGATTTTAACTAATTTATAATATAAAACAGGATGACTTCAACAAACTGATCATACGATTTCAAATTTATTCATCTAACGGTCAAAAAATTATAATTTTTTTCCTTAATATTTCCTCACCCCAAAAAGTCAATGATTACGGCTGATTTTTTTAACATATCTTACGGTCTCAAATTCATTCATCCAATGATCAATAAATTATAATTTTTTTCCCCAATATTTCCTTCCTTAAAAAGTCAACGATTATGGCTGATCTTGAACATATCTTACGATCTTAAATTCATTCATTCAACGGTCAATATTTTTCTTTTCCTTAATAAATTAACATTTTGTTAATCATTTATGTAAAATGCGGGTGTATTAAAAGATGTATGTTAGGTTTTCAATTTAGTATGCGTCCAAGTTCAATGCTTGAATATTTCATGTTCACAATCAATATTTGATTTTTTTTTTTAAACTGTATAGTGCCTTCAGACACGAGTTATCGCTAGTGATATAGCCATTAAATTAATAGTAACTCTGAATTAATAGTGAAGTCCATTGTCAATTTTATGACAAAATATTATAAAATTATTAAATAAGATTACTAAATAAGGTCAATGTAGCATTGAACGATAAAATATTAATAGTATTTGAATCGATATCCATGGGACACGATATCTTGGATGTGGTTAACGGGTCAAAAATCCTTTGTATCAATTGCAATTAGCCTATTTTTACTATTTTTTTTTGTATACGTTATATATACATTGAACCATTCTTGTATCTAATGAATATTTGAGTATCAAATATAATATTATCTTGATGTTTGTATGGGGTCTAATATTTATGCACCTAAGTTTCCATAATCGATTGAACACATGGTTTTACTTTTAGACTAGGATGACATTTTGCCATTGTCAAAGTATGGGGTTCTTGGACATTAAGAGTATTGCAATTTTAAACCACATGGTCTTCAAAGTTATTAGAATGGTATTTTAGTATTCGGGTGCTTGACTATTTCTACTTGCACACATTTTTGAAATCTCTATTCGGACAGGTTCACTCACATATGCTGAAATTTAGTATTATTTAACTAGATAAAAGCATTATTCACATCATATATATATATATATATCCCCTATTTATATTATTTGAGCACACAATACCATGTGAGTTGATAAAGGTTAAATTACACTATTGATATTTGGACATAATTTGTTAATCTAATTATTATAACCATTGGATTTGTTGGGTTTAACTCCAAAAAATAATTTAAGTGATAACAAAGATAAACTATAAACCATTGAGATCAGACGTTCTAAATTTGAATCTTGGCTACTAATTGGAACTAAGTCATGAGAGATATGGGTCCCAACAAATAATGAGGTTTATTGTCAATTAAATGATTATGAATGATTAGTTTAATAAATTATGTCAATCAATTAAATTCAAATAATATTGCCCATTAAATTATTGCACTAGATTCAAAGTTTAACAACTGCCTTTATTATCTTTCTTTCCGTTTTTAAGGTAACGGTGTGATTTTATATATTGAGAACAAATATACCTAAAAGATGTAGAGACACTAAAAATTCAGGTGCTCTCTCCTCTCATACAGCAGTATTATCAACGAACATAGCATTTCTCGCTAACTGGTGTACCACGCAATCAGCTGATCGTAACACTATACTTTATTAACTTTGAGACAATATTTCTCCCATTTGTGCGTGCAAGATCCTGCATAATATAAAAAACGAGAACATATCTCTCTCTTGGTGAACTCGAGTGAACCGGTTGAGTGACCCGGTTGAGTGACCAGACACACTGCTTGGAACAGCCTGCGAGATCCGGTGGTAACCTGGAACGGCAATGGGAGACCCTGGGGGAACGGAAGAATGATCCAGTAAGGCTGAAAGAGGTTCCTGGAACGAAGAAGAACAAGTTAGAAGGGCGCCGGAGTGTTTTTCGGCGTATCCCCTCCGACGATCTAGTCAGTCTTTTAGAAAGAGAGAGGAAGGAGAAAACACTGAGTGAGTATTGTAGTAAAGAGTTTTTTTGTTGCATACCAGTCTTGCCTTTTGCAAGGAGTATTTATACCTCAAAAACTCATGATTGCTGTCAGTGTAGTCAGTAGATGATCATTAGGTACAGGCAGTGTGCGCACTGATTCTGATGAGGAATGTCTTCTCTTCTTAACTGCTCGGGGTCCCGAGCAATCAATGCTGGGTCATCGGAATGCCGACGGTACAATGTACTCCTCTCGGGGAGGATGCAATAAATGCTCTGTATTAGGAGCATTTATTGTCTTTCATTTCTGAGCCTTACCACATTGAATGCGGTCTCATCAGGGGAATGGTGTAATTAATAGTTTGCTTTCCCAAGTCGCGTGTCAGCAACGGCATGCGGTTTCTCTGTCTTCGATGTGATATCATATGCCACGCGTCCATCCCTTATTGGCTGTGACCCCTGCATTCCAGTACGTTCTGACACTAATTGTGTAAGACGAGATCATGATGAATAGCCTAGACTAGCCTAGGTTAATGACCTGTACGTCAATAGCTTATCCTAGAGTAGAGGAAACGTCCAGCACGGGGTACCTCTCGGCACCGAGAAAAGGCTCATCTCGGAACCGAGGGAGGTATGCCGACCGAGGTACCATATCAGACCGAGGCCACGTGTCGGTTGTAAAACATACTGAATGCATGATCCTATATGACGAGTACCTCGGGGGCGAAGAACTTGTGCGCCGATGATGCTTGATCTTAGCAACAGTGTTTTGGTAATACCGAAGACACGTGTCTTCATCATGGAGCATTTCAGAAAAGTTCCATCACCATTCTTTATTATCTTCGAGAAAGTATTTGTTCGTCTTTCTACTTTTCGTGCTATCGATCGTTGTCTTCCATGAAATTGATCATTCTAAGTTACCGTCTTTATATACAATCTCTTTAGTTGGTCTTATTCCTTCACTTCAAGAAAGTCTCTAAACCACGCGATATAAATACCTGAATTGATAGAAGCTTAGACGCTTGTATAGTTGACCAAATAGATCAGAAGTTCCTGCACAGGAACGGAGTTTAATTGGAGAATGTTTCAAAACATTTAAAAATCAAAACCTGTGTTTTGAAACAGTCTCATATATGGAGCTTTTGACTCATCCCATGGGATTTTAAAAAAAAAAGTACCAAATAATGATGATTTTGAAAGTAATTCTCAAATGCAGGACAATTTTTAAAAAAGTCAAACGAACTGACGTTTTTAGGCTAAAGACGTCAAATAGACTGACGTTTTTATCCTAAAAACGTCAGTTAGTTTAACGTGTTTATAATAGACGTCAAACCGTTTGACGTCTTTAACTACAATGCCCCTCTCGCGTCTCAACATTTCAATCCATGTAGTGTAGTCACAATCTTTGACGTTTAGGTTGTTTTAATTTATATAATTATCATAACTGTCTTCTAATTTTTATCTTGGATTGTAATTTAGTCCTTAGTGATAGGGTTTTTGCCATTTTTATGAGTAAAATGTTAAATATTTATTTAATAAAAAAATTAATTAATAAAAAAATTTTGATATTTTAAAAATACATAATTTTTTTTTTGTTATTTATTTATTAATGTAATTAGATTCAATAAATAAATTTTGATAATTTAAAAATACTTAAATTTCTAACGTTTAACACATCACTCCACTGCCAGTCCATCTCATTCAAATTAATCTATTTTATTTTATTTTTTGCTCCTTTTGTTTTTTTGTAAAAAGTCACCTTATTTGTTTATCACTCCACCTGATTTGAGTAATTATCATAAGTGACCCCTAAATTTTGCTCTTGGGTTTTAATGTTTATTTCCAATTTTCCAGCGACCACCTCCAACACCGAAAAATGCAGCACCCCCACCATCACAGCACCACCCCCCACCACCCTTCACCACCGCTACACCCCCACCTTTGCAGCACCACCCAGCACCACACTACACCACAACAGCACCACCCTACACCAGCTTGCACAACCCACCAGCACCCACCATCGAAGCCCCAAATCCAAGCACCACCAAGCGACGTTGTTCAATCTCGCAAGTAGAAAAGGTAGTTTTTTCCCAAGCTGAGGTTCTAAGGAAGGTTAAAGGTTATGTTTTGTTCTCCATTTTTTTTCTGTTCTGTTTGATTTCATATGTCATTGAACTTAGTTTGAGTTTTCTTAATAATTTTGGTGAACAATCAGAGATGGGTATTAAGGAACAATCGAAAATGGTGAACACTTGTGATTAACTTATTAGATACCGGTAATTGATCTTACTTCGATCTAACCCTAAAAATGAAAACATTCAACACTTCAAACTTAAGAATATTTCATATGTTAAAGTCATTGGAAAATTGGAAATAAACACCATTTTTCTTTCTCATGGGTTAATGGCAATTATATGTATATGTTTTTAATTTTTAAAGTTTGATATGCTAAAAAAATATAAGTATTTTTAATGGAAAGATTAATTGAAATAAAATTAATAATTGATGGATTAAATTAAAAGAATTACAATATTATGGACTACATTAAAACCCAGGAGCAAAATTTAAGGGTCACTTATGATAATTACCCAAATCAAGTGGAATGATAAACAAATAAGGTGACTTTTTACAAAAAAAAGGAGCAAAAATAAAATAAAATAGCCCAATTTAAATGAGATGGACTGGAGGTGGAGTGATGTGTTAAACCTCATAAATTTAAGTATTTTTAAATTATCAAAATTTATTTATTGAATGTAATTACATTTATAAATAAATAACAAAAAAAATTTATGTATTTTTAAAATATCAAAATTTATTTATTAATTAATTTTTTTTATTAAATAAACATTTAACATTTTACTCATAAAAAAGGTAAAAACCCTATCACTAAGGACTAAATTAAAACTCAAGATAAAAATTAGGGGACAGTTAAAATAATAATCTAAACTAATGGATAATTATAATAATTATATAAATTAAAACAACATAAAAATAAACTCATTTGTTTGCTGTACTCCAACCTAAAAGTCAAAAATTACGGCTACACGATATGGATTGAAATGTTTAGACGCGAGGGGGACATTGTTATTAAAGACGTCAAACGGTTTGACGTCTATTATAAACACGTTAAATCAACTGAAGTTTTGAAGTTCATGGGTTGATCTATATTATTGGGCTAAAAAACGTCAAATGGATTGACGTTTTTAGGATAAATACGTCAGTCCATTTGACGTCTTTAACCTAAAAACGTCAATTCGTTTGACATTTTTAAAAATTATCTGCAGTTAAATATTACTTTCAAAATCACTATTATTTGAGACTTCGTTTTCAAAAGTCCATAGGATGGGTCAAAATCTCCTCATATATGTATGCACATGCGTTTAAAAATATTGTACAAAAAGGACATGACTCTGGGGACCTCTCAATGGAAGGTGGTTATAAAGGAGTATAAAAAAAGAGAAAGAGGTTATTGTCATTGAGAATAAGACCAAGGTTTTTAAGTGCAAATGGAAGAAAACCTAGAGTGAAAAAGTATCGTCCCATTTTTTTGAACGATGATATATGAAATTAAAAAATAGATTTAATAATTATAACTATTGATTCACTATTTGTTTTAGTATTTATTGAAATTTACTATCTATTTAATAACTGTGATTATCAAATTTATTTTTTAAATTCATTTAACATTATTCATTTGTTTTAACTTAATGATGATCCGATCGTCTATGTTGTTTATAAGTATGCTGACTTCAGGTTTAATTATACTAAAGCATCTTCTTTACTTTTATTTATACAAGCGGAAGAAAATAAATATGGAGTTGAAAAGGTCACGAACGTTTGTTGTTTGGTTAATAATACTTTTGATTCTTAAAATAAGTATTTTTTATCAATTTAATTCTTATTTTATTAATTTTATCAATTTGGTCCCTACATTCTTCAATTAGTGTAATTTTGATTTCTATCTAGACGGACCGTTAAAAAATAACATGGGATCACTTTTGTCAAAAAATTTAATGAATTATCTTAGGGATCAAGGTGACATGGATTGAATATTTTACGAATAAAATTGATACAATTAATATTAAACTGACAAAAAATATATATTTTAAAGGTCAAAATAATTATTAACCCAAAATCATTAAGGTTTTTTAAAGCGTAAAGCAAACATTAATGTAGATGAAAAGTTGGAGGGATAAATAAAATATTATGTTTGGTAACGAAGGAAAGTAGAAATGATGGAAAAATGGATGTATTAACTCTCCTTCTAACTCACCAAAATCAATTCCTCCAAAATCAGAAGGAAAGTGGATGAAAAGTTAATTATTTGTGTTGAGATGTATCTTATTTGTTTATATATCTTTTTATATGTACATATATTATGTATACATTAATTTCATATAAAAATATAATGATAAAATATGTATATATATATTTTTTAAAAATTTTAAAAACAAAAAAATAAAAATAAAAAATTTAAATTAAAAAAAATACTTTTTCCATCTTAATTAAGGGTGAAAATTTTTGACTCAACATGATGATACGACTCGAACTCGATACGAAAATAAACAGGTCACACGATACAATTAGTTAAATGAGTTAATTTAGGTTTGAGTAATATTCGACACAAACCCATAATAATTCAATACGAATCTGACACTACATGACTCGATTGTTACCCTTAATCTTTGTTAACAGAAAAATTATTTTTATTTTTTATCCATCTAATCAAATACAAAGGAAATAAAGTGTATTCTTTCTATTTTTCATTCTTGAAAGATAGTAAATTTATTCTTTCTACTTTTTACCCTTCCTACTTTTTATCTTTCCTCTCAAACATAGCATAATTAACTAATTCTTAATTCCTACAAAAACGTGGAGCATTTAGAGAAGGTTCCTTTCTTTGACCAGGTATGGAAAGTGCTGGAGGGGACCAATTCAACCAGTCGGGTCGGGGGAGAGAGAAATTACCATTGGGCGGGAGAATTTTTTTATTTTTTTTAATATATTATAATGTTTCATCATAGAAATTGCTGATGACAACAGACAAACACCAATTTGTTGTTCTAGCTCGATTCAAACAATGTTGTTTCGAAGAATATCCTAATATTAGACAATGATTGGTTGGTGTGCTTCGTGAAAATCCTCAAAAACTTGTTTTCGTAAAGGCATAATTTATGACTTTGACACAATTAATCCTTCGAGGTTATAAGTTACAATGTTGTGACTTTTTTTTTTATTAACATCGAGTTTTAAATTAATCTTTTTTTTTTAAGAAATTACGTCATTACATAACCAATTGATTTTGAAAATCTAATTTTAAAAGAATGATGTAGATAATCAATGACAGTTGAACAAACTTGTGTTATACGCTAATTTAAATAATTTTGTTAAATTTAACATTAGAAGTAATTGGGTTTTAATTTATGAAGGAATATAAATAAATTTTTTTTTTTTCGTAATTACAAATGGTATTGAGAGTATAGTGTAGCCACAGTAATTTTTTTTTTTGGAAAAAAAATTATATTTGTGACAGGATTTCAAAAAGAAATATTTGCCTGCATAAAAACGGAAAAGCATGACATCATCATTTATTTCCTTTATTTCCATATTCAAAAATGTCCCTATTATGATTTTTTGTAAATGTGACTACAATGCAAATTTAAAATTTCCATATTTCAAAAGCCAAGAAATATTTTGATTAGGAACTTTGTTTTTGTTTGCCAGGTTATGTCTTTTTCTGTGTGTCTCTCTCCATAACACATATGCTCTATGATGTTCTTATCTGTCGTTTTTTAGGGTGAAGAGTGGCTGGCGACCACTCACCTATGTTGAATTTCTTCCCTTTTTTTTAACGGTTAAGATGTCCGAATCATTTATGAGCATCGCGACTAATTCTTTTCTTATTTCGATTTAAAATAAGTCATCCATGTCAGGATTAAAGTATTCAAGAGAGATAAATCTTTTATAGCGTGTCCTTAAGAAATTGTCAAGATTCAAACTCAATACAAGATTCAAAAAAAAAAAAGAAATAGAGAACTTGGCAATACAATCCATCCCTTATAAGACCACACATATTTGTGCGAGGCTCTCAAGACTCCGGCAAGGTGAGATTCTAGAGGATGACTCCTGTTACGCAAATTGTCAGGTCTCCAAGTCAGTGACCTGCCAAGCTCTTGTGCATAGTGGGTGCACATACTACATGGCTTCTTCACCTAAGTGTCAAATGACTCAAATATTGATTTGAACCCCTTAAATTCACATGAAATTCGTACAAATTACATCACATTATACAATGAAGATTTAAAACTCAAATACAAATTTTACCAAATGACTTAAGATTGGATCTTTATTGGGTTAAGCGTTGACTTAGTATACTAGGTTACAAACCTGATTTCGCAAATACGAATCTTTTTCAAGAAAACTTGTTTTATTGTTGGATGTCTTCAAGAATACCCGACACCAATTAAACTAACTATAAAAACTTTTTTTTTCAACCTTTTTATGGTCAACAGCATAAATTCTGCTGTCATCCACCTCCACCTCTGTTTAGACAACATATGAATTTTTTTTTTTTGGTATAACGGTTAAAGGTGTTCGAGCCAGTTTCTGCGTATTTCAAATAATTTTTTTTTCGGTCCAATCAAATGCAGGTCATCTATATAAGGACTATAATATCTTTGATAGATAAATTTCTTATTGTCTAATCCCAAAAAATTATTAAAATTTAAACTCAAAAAGTCTTATCATTGCTTTGAATTCACAGCATATGAATCATCAAAATCAAATGCCACCGATTTTATGTAATGGGTTGGACCAAGTCCTCATCCATAGCCGGCCAGTAGCTGTTCTGATCATTGCTTTTTACGGTAAATGCATATTGATTAAGTAGGTCTGAGTTTAATCAAATGTCACACTTAACTCTTCTGGAGACATGATCAAAAACTGATTGCTGGCCTCACTGGGTGCCAAACAGCAAGAATACTATATATGGTACCTAAAAAACATGTGGGACCGATATCAAGATTAGGGCCGTTAATCGAACGAATTCAAACCGAGCCTAAAAAACTTGTTTTTTAATTAAACCTAAAAAATTGTTCAAGTTCGGCTCGAGCCTGAGTGCACATAAACGAATCAAACTTGTCGAGTTTGAGTCGAGTGTGTCAGGCTTGTTTTCTAAACGAGTTTAAAAACTTGTTCAAGTTTGGGCTCGTTTAAAAAACGAATCATGCTTCAACTAGCCAAAAACGAGCCAAACCTGAAACAAGCTCGAGTAGCTCAGTTCGATTAACAACTCTAATCAAGATTGATCCACAAGCATTGATTTTAGTCATTGACATAAGAATAATAAAATAAAATACAAACTTACACTTGTCAAAATTTTATGGCATAAAAAGTGAAGATTTAATACTAAAAAATAATTTTTCATTACCATAATCTGCTTAAATTTTGCAAAAAATGTAGGGGGAGAAGGCCAAACATTTTGGCTATACTGAAAGCCAGTAATAGTATGAAAAAAGAGAATTTGCAAATCTCTTGATGCATCATTAAGACGTAGCTATCTATAATCTATAATATAAAATATGATAGATTTTAATAAATTTGTCTGACAATTTCAAATAGATTAATTCAACTACCACAAACATCTATCTCAAAACCATTCACATTAAATTCCTCTGTCTCTCTTTAAATCCATTGCTTCTCACTTATATTACACCATATTTTCAGGCACAAATTACCCTTAATTTATATACAATTCATTGCATTCATTGAAATTGTAAATGCAACCAAACAAAGTTAAAGTAAATTAGTATATACTAGCAATTCTTAAAAGAATCTATTAACTCAATTTGATAAGAAATTTATGTAAAGTTATTAATTATATACTTAACCTTTATGAGTTTGAGTCATAATTGACTAGAGCAGCTTAGTAAACAGGTCAAATCTAACTATATTTAGTATGAATTTAATTATATATAATTAATAATAAATAAAATATAAGATAAATAAATTATATCATAACACGGCTGTGATAAATTAATAACATGACACGAGTTTGATGGAATATCAATCCAAAATAAAAACCATCTATTACGGGTCATAATCGGCTGGCATAATTTCAAACAATATGACTATCCGACAGCAACTTGGCATACATCAAACTTAAATAGCCCTTGTTTTTGACTACTTGTGCATAACCACGTTGGAGTCACAGCTTCAAATCCTCGAGTTTGAAAAATCGTCAGTTTCTGGACATAAGAGAATATGTTACTTTGGTGGGACGCACAGGTTCAATGGTCAATTGATTCCTTTTTCCCGGCTCCATCCTAATACCCATTTGGCCTTTTTAGTACATTTTCGGTCAATTTTCTTAATAAAAGATCATCTAAGTAAATGTTTATATATAATCAGATCAGTTTTAAATCGGCTGTTAGCTATTTTTAATCGGAATTGAGACCATGAAGATGACACAGACTCAACGTATTTTCAATGTTGAGGGCCAATCTAAATACTACGAGAGTAATGTTATATTTATCAAATTTTTTTTTATCAAATTTTAATTCTAAATGATGTGGCATAATTTTTTATTATCAAATAAGTGAATCTCATTAATATTTAATAATAAAGATTGTGTTGCACCATTTGGTACGGAAGTTTTGGTAATTTTTTTTGATAAACATAGAGAAGGTTATGAAACACCTAAAAAAAAATGGTTCACCAAACACCTACAATACACTTTCTATCTATAAAAGAAGGAAAGTAAGAATAATACAATTTCCTTTCTTTGTCTTTAATAGAATGGATGAAAAATAAAAATAATTTTTTTTTTTGTGCTTGGTAAAAGGAAATTTTTTTTAAAAAAAAAATATAAATACATATTTTATTATTGTGTATATATATATATGAAATTAATATATACATAATATATGTATACATCAAAAAATATATAAATAAATAAAAAATATTTCAACATAAATAATTAACTTTTTATCCACTTCCGATTTTAGAGGAATTGATTTTTGTGAATTGAAAAAAAAACTCATTCATCCACTTTTTCATCTTTCTTATTTTATTTTCTTATCAAACATGATATTTTATCTATTCTTCAAACTTTTCATCCATCTTTACCAAAATGAAGCATAAGAGTATCTTAAAGAGACTCTATTTGCCACTCAACTATCTATTTTAGATAATCATATCTAATAGGCTCTTTATTTAGACTCTAAAATCAAGAGTCCAATTAAACTCTCCACATTTAGAATATCAAACCCACTATTTACTCTATTTTTGTTTTTTAGCAGAAAATAATATATTTATTTTTTCATCTAAGACATTCAAGATAAAACATGTCACAACACTATTTACATCGAAACCAACTTCTTCTCTTCGTCTTGGCAACACAAAATGGAATTTCACCGAAGAATTTTTTGTTCATAATCAAATTACACAACCACAATATCAAGATATGAACATTAAATTAAATGCTTCAAATTATTTCTCTTGTTAACTAATACCCCATTAATTCCATTCTAGTAATAGCAAGCACTCACAGTTGGGTATTTGATCAAGGGAAATGAGAGGAAAAAAAAAATATTTTAGTTTAGTAAAAGCATGGCAGATAAAAAAAAGAAGAAAGTCAAATTTATTGAAATGGAATACAAAATTTCATCAATTTATTTAAACTTTTTGTCAAATATGCTCTATTTTTGAGAGCACCATTGGAGATGCTGTAAATTTCCTATAATAAGCATGTTGAGAATAAAAGCTTCAGCAGACTACAAAGAATGGAGCAAGGTGATACTCACTCAACATGCCTACATCAAGCGTGTCATAAATTAAGAAAACATTACTCCCAACAAAAACTCATAATTAAATTCTCTTCACATCTCAGGGATAACAGTAACGACGACAATATGGTAAAGGCAACTACAAATATCTTTGCCACTAGAGAACAGGAACACTAAAGTTGACTTACAAAGTCAAATCTTACACCTTAATGGCATACTTCCTCATAGGGAAGTACATCTCTCTCTTCTTCTCACGTTCTGTCTTCAAAGATGCCTATACGAAAGCACCAAACAAACGTCAAAATGAACAAAAAGGGGAACAAACTATTTGCATTGGGCTATATACAGGAAGTGCACTGTGAAAAACAGAAACGAGTATTGCAAGCAATCCAATGTTCACATTTGACCATCAAAACCCACATTGCAGAGACAGAACAACACAAATTAAGCCATATCAGCTGTTACAGTAGTAAGTTACTGCAGGGTGAAGTTAAAGGCAAACATATCAAACCCATCCCCTAGCAAAACAAGGGAGTTTCCATAAATCCAGACAATGGGATAATTGAAGATCAGTTCATAACATCACAAAATGCCTGGGCCCACTTTATCCCCTTTACTCCCATGTTTGGATACACAAATTTGGCCTGGTATTATCAACTAAAAATAATCTAGGCCCGTATGAATAGTACATTTAAACCCACCTATAACTTCTTAAATAAACCCACCTATTTAGTGGGTTTCAATAATCCGGTTGGGATGTGTTTGGGCCAAAGACATTTTTACCCTTTTTAACAAGAGGATTCTTTAATATTTTAATATTTATACCATCATTCAATACTCTATCCAAACAAAGTATTGGATGGAATAAATGTGGAGCTCACTACTTCTTAATACTTGAACCAAACATGGGATGATGAGGCATAAATTTTAAATTTGCAACACAAGAGCTTCCACAAATTAAGGGAATTGTCATTCAAGGTAGCGGAGTAATACTCCATCATTCTAGAGGACAATCATCTCAAGTCCCGCCAAAACATTAATACCAAGGAAAAATGGCATAATCCATGAACTGAAACATCACCATGCATAACTTATCTGGTTAGGAAGTTCAAAGAACTATCACAGGAAATATGATAACACAGCAGTGCCCGGGAAAAAAAAAATCAGTACAATACTAAAAGTTACTATTTAAAAAAAATAAGGCAACTACCACAGAGGCATCTTGGGTTTGCGTATGGGTGTCTCGAGGCAACATTGCACTTTACGGATAATTGAGGCAGCTATCTATTGGGGTCGCATGGCAGATTAAAGTCCCACCAGACTGATGCAGACTAACTACTGAGGATGAGAAGTTAATATCAATATATTAAGGCATCCCCCATAATGGCAACATGGAACAGAGACCAAGTGTTGTGCTTTCAAAATCTTTTAGGTCTAAGCACGGACAAAATGTATAGAAAAATTTACAATTTTGCTCATCATTACTACAAACATACCCTCTGAAGAAGATGGAGAATATAAAGCAGCGGTGAGAACACGACGACGACATCATACAACAGGGGATGCTAAAAGATCTTATTTTCAAATGCTTTCACCAGAAAAGGAATTCAATGATAGTGGAAGTCAAAACAATTGTGCTTTTTGCCTGCTTGCCGAATCAATTTGAAAAATTCGACAACAAATGATAAACTCTACTAAGGTCAAAACCAGGTTACAAACAGGATGTGTTTCAATTTGAATGCTAAACACATTTGAAAAACTAAACAATAAGATTTTCTGCTTATCACATTGTAATGTAGCATAGAACAAAAACAATATCAGCACCTGAAACATGATAACATACCCGGCATAATATAAAAAAAAACAGCAAAGATAAGTCAATTACTACCTTTCAAAAATGTAATACATGCATCGAAAAATCAGAAATTCAATCTTAAGGAAGAATAAACCATGTGGAGTGAACATGCATACAAATTATAATCTGAGTTAATAGGGGAAGAGGGGTTGTTTAGGTACCTGGTGCTTAGTGAGACGTCTTCGGATGGCTCTGGTCTTCTTGGGGCGGAGATCAAGGGGTAGGTACTTTTTGTTCTTGTAAACATCCCTTAGAGCTGCTTTCTGCTTCTGTGATATCACTGTCAACACCTGCGCTATGGACAACCTCACCACCTTTCTGCATATAAATTATCATCAAAATCAACACATCACCAACAATCATTCTCTCTCACACACAACCACAAATATACGAGCATAGATATATAGAGAGGGGTAGAGAATGAATACGAAATACAAAAAGCATACATCTTGGAAAGCTTGTTGGGGGCACCGCTAGTGACCTTGGCGACACGGAGGAGAGCTAGCTCTGCTTTCAGATCCTTCAACTGAGCCAACAGATCGGGCTTCGACTTTTGCCTCAGTTCGTGTACCTTGATCCTTGCTGATACAATACACCCAACAAAAAGATTGAATTAGTCAGTCACAACAACCTATCTGTAACGCGTAACGAAGACCGAATATGAATCCCTTCTTTCCCTGATTCGACTTACCCATGGCTCTATCTCTCTCTGCCTCTAAGCGCTTGTGAGGAAAGTGAACCCTAGTTCCACACGGTGGTCTTAATATCTACCCGAGCTTCAAACCCTAATTTGCTCGTCGACGATAAAACCTACTTTGGGATATGTTTTGGGCCTAATTGGGCTGTTTTTTAGCCCAAAGACGTTATTGGGTTTCTATATCAGGACGTAGACTTGTGGCGGAAGTTAGTTCATTCACTTAATGGGCTTGGAAGAATGGACAAAGGAGAGTTAAATGAGTAATGGGCTTCAAAAAGAGGATACGATTTTTAGTAGGAAATTCTTATGTAGCAAATTTATGTGATATTTGATAAAACTAAAAGCTTTTTTTTTTTTCGTTGAAATAAACAAATTAGATAGAAAACGACTTCAAAGTTATCTTTCCAAATTTTCTAAATTTTTACAATTTTAACTTTTTTAATCAAGAAACTAAAATTCTCACTAATCATATTCTATCATAAGTCTTTTGGTAATCACATCGACTCTCTACTAACTAACCATTATTTTGTTCAAATTTTATTTGAACAAA
>CAUOFW020002103.1:708529-863626 GCA_963454935.2 Ilex paraguariensis | reverse complement strand
CACACACACATACTACTACGAAGTGACACTATGATGCCTAGTGTGTATTACTTCTACACTATTTTGATACTCTGTATTGATACACTTTAAAGGGTTTATGAAATTAAAGTGTATCAATATAATGTATCAAAACAATGTAAATAATATAAATTAGGGTTTAAGAATTACACAAATTTAAAGTGTATTAATATGGTGTAAGAAAACAGTGTAGGAGTAATAAAAACTAGGCTTACTAAACAAAGTATTAAGTTCGATTAAATAAAAAATAGTACAATCTAATATTTAATCCCCGTATAATACAACTATCAAACAAACCCATAACGAATTGTAATTCCTGAAATTGTAACCCTATATTATTTCCTAAGCAATAAAAATCTCTTGGGAACAAGTGACTCTATTAGAGTGGAGTAGTCAAGCTCTTCAACTGGTGAACTACTGTAACTTGTATTGTTTCACAACTCTGACCCCTGTTTTATGGTTATTGTTGCATTTTCCAGAGCCACCAGACTCAACCATAGGTTAACTACATCCTCACTAGTCATTGACACATCACTGTTCACAAGCCTTGAGCTTTTCAGTTCAAGCACCCACCTGTTTTGAGTTTATACGTCATCATATAGTAATTATTATTTGGATTTATAATTTACTAAAATAATTTGTTGGCCTAATGAATTATAATCATTAGATTGATAGAAGATCTAAAAAAATATTGGAATTCATTGTCAATTCAATAATTATGAGTAATTAAATTAATAAATTAAATCTAGATAATCACTTTTTTTGTTTGTAGTTGAGAAGAGAATGATATAAATGTTATTTACAAACAAAGCATAGCAAATCACTTTTTATCCTTTTTTTTTCCATTACTCTATGTGTTTTTTCTGTCACTTGATCCTTTTTTTAATTAAAATACATTTGTACTAAGTTAAATTTAGCTTATATATCCATAAATAATAGGACTATCATTTGAATTTTGAAAAACCATACTAAGATATAATAATGCACATTAACTTAGGACAAAAGATATTTTAATTAAATTTGGATACTCTATTCAACGTTATTGCTAAATATTCAAATCTTTCTAAGTGAAGATATACTTAAGACTCTTTTAGTCATAGTAAATATGAAATTAACCCTAAATTATCTTCCAAGAAATGCATTCAGTCAAAAATCTCGAGAAAATGATAGAAAAAAAACCTTGAGAGAAGTGACAGCAAGAAGAAAAGATATTGAAGAAGGATGGGTCTTGATGATACCTCAAGATAAATCTCAAACGCCAGCTTAGCAGGTCAGCTCAGCCCAGGAGGTCAGACTAGACGAACAGAACTCGGAAGAGTAAGAGCTGGAGGTCCCTTCGAGATAAGCAAGGGCAATAACAACCAAGGCAACAGCTGGAAGATCACGAGAGGTTCCTAAAAGCGTTAGAAACAATAATCAAGGCACTTAATCTCAACCAACCAAGATCTTCTCCTATAATCAAGGAGAACCCCACGAAATAAGGGCAAGAATCTCGGCTAAGATTCCACTGAATAGGGAACAGCCCTATAAATACTATGTAACGCCCCCCAAAAAAAAAAGAGACCCTAGAGACAAAAACTAGTCATTGTACTCTTGTAATCATCATTATTGAAAGACAAGGAGCAAGAGTCTCCATTAAAGAGTGGATTAGCCGAGCTCCTGAGCTGGTAAACCACTATATTTCTACTGTGTTAGTTCCCAACTCCCCGACAATTCTCAATATCATTCACTCGAGTCTAGTAGCTCAGATCCCAACAATTTCACTATTGTTTCTTTCATTTACTCGTAATCACAAATTTGCTTCACGTTGAAATACACCATCAGTTTGGCGCCGTCTGTGGGAACGACTGTTCCTGTTACAAATAAAACTGATTTTTCAGTGACTGATGGTATCAACGCGAAACATGAGCCAAAGTCAGACCAATCCTCTACGGATGCAAGATCAACAGGAAGCCGCAAATAACAGGCAACCCGAAAACGCTCAAGAAGCAGATCCCCCCATGGGGGGCCTTCCCATGAATAATGAGATGGAGGCCCTTCGTCTTGTCAATGAACGTCTGATAAAACAGAACGAAGAGCTCTTAAAGCTCCTACAACGCCCACCAGAGGCACGACCGGCCCAAGGAGGCCAGAATAACCCACTACCAAGAGAGCAATCGCATCTCGACCCCCTCAGAGAAGTTAATGAGGTGGGAGAGAATAGCTAGACCTTCGGGCAAGAACTCGCCTACCCCCTAGGAATGGACACAACGAGGAAGTGCAAAGTCAGTACAAGAAGGGGAGAGGAGTGACTTCTTCCCTTATCAACAGGAGAGAAGAGAACACCACTGGGAGCAACGTTTCAAAGACATCCAGCAAGAGCTCAGCCAGATGAAGGAGGCAGTGAAGAGCAAGGCCCCAGTCACTATGGATGCCTTGGTGCAGCAAATCGAATTCTCATTCACTGCTGGGGTGTTGCACTTCCCTCTCCCACCTAAATTCAGAATGCCGCAGGTGGATGCTTTCGATGGGACAAAAGATCCTGTGGACCACCTCAACACCTACAAAAACTAAATGGAGTTGCATGGATATCAAGATCCAGTGAGATGCAGGGCCTTTGCTATCACCCTGAAGGGCTCAGCCTTAGCATGGTTCAACAGACTCCCCCAGCCTCGATTTTCTCTTTTAAAGAGCTGTCAATCTCGTTTGTGTCCCACTTCATTGGAGCTCGGACCTATAGGAAACCGAGCTACCATTTGTTAAACGTGAAACAGGGACCTGATGAGAACCTACGGTCTTATGTCCAACGGTTCAACTCAGAATCCTTGAAGGTGGATGTCCAGATAAAAAAATTTGCTATTACAGCCTTCATAGCAGGTCTGGGGGTTCAGTCAAAAGACCTGATATTTTCTATCTCAAAGAACCCCAGGCTAGTATGGCGGAGGTGCTCGCCAAAGCAGAAAAGTACATAAATGGTGAGGAAGCGCTCCTCTCCAAGGTCGGGAGCTCTTCGTCGAGAAAGGAGAAAGGGAAGGAAGAAAAGAAGAGAGAACGAAGTCCCAGAAAGGAAAGAGAACGAGGCAGGTCTCCAAGAAGAGACAGAGAGCGTTCCCCGAAGAGAAGGAAAAATGTCAGGGATCGCCTCGGCCCTCCACAACCAGAGCTACAACCAAGATATGCACCCCGACAGCTCACCCCCTGACTGCTACAGTGTCTCAGATACTGTATGAGGTGCAAAATGAGAAGTTCTTAAGGTGGCCACCCCGGATGAAAGCAGACCCGGCAAAAAGGGATCCTACGAAGTATTGTGACTTCCACAGAGACCATGGTCATCACACCGACGACTGTATCCAATTGAAGAGGGAAATAAAATTTCTAATCGGCGAGGGCATTGCGACGCTATATGGCCAATGATAATCAAAATCGAGCTCTCCCACCCCACCCCCTCAGCGTCAAGCACCAGAGCCACACCAGCAACCTATGGGGGAGATCAGAGTGATATCTGGAGGATTTATCGGAGGAGGAGGATCCAGCTCTGCCAGAAAGGCCCACTTGCGAAAAATCAGAGCCACAGAAGCTCCCGAAGTATATACTGTGTCTAAATCTCCACGCTTAGACACGGCTATCACTTTCTCAGATTCAGATCTGGAGGGCTGCCAACATCCCCACGACGACCCTTTGGTGGTAAGAGTTGTGGTGGCCAACAGGACTATCCATCGTGTTTTGATTGACAATGGCAGCTCGGCAGACATCATTTTTGCTTCTGCTTTCGACAAAATGGATATAGGGAGGGAAAAACTTGAACCAGTAAGTGCCCACCTATTGGGATTCTCAGGAGAAAGGGTGTTGCCCCTAGGGTCAATCCAACTCATCTTGATCTTAGGTGACCCACCCTGTCAGACTACTACAACTGTGAAATTCCTAGTGGTTAACGCACCTTCAGCATACAATATGCTCATTGGAAGACCCTCGCTCAATTCTATAAGGGCTATTCCCTCTGCCTATCACCTTGTAGTAAAGTTTCTAACAGAAAACGGAGTTGGAGTGGTCCGAGGAAACCAACGCGTAGCACGGGAATGCTACATGGCATCCATGAGAAATAAGGAGGTTGAGAGCATCCAATTGGATGATCTTGACATGAGGGATGAACTCGAGACCAGGCCAACACCATCAGAAGAGCTGGAATCTGTTCAAATCGATGACGAGCCAGAACATCTTGTTTACGTTGGATCCAAGCTGAGCAAGGAGATCAAGGATCTCCTCATCCAATTCCTAAAAAGGAACAAGTAAGTTTTTGCATGGAAGCAAGAGGACATGAAAGGATTGATCTCTCTGTCATCACTCACAAGCTCAGCGTGAATCCAGCCTGTAAGCCCATTAAGCAGAAGATGAGGAGCTTCGCCCCGGAGCGTCAGAAAGCCATCAATGAAGAGGTCAGCAAGCTCCTTCACGCAAAAGCCATTCGAGAAGTGGATTACCCAGTCTGGCTAGCCAATGTAGTCCTAGTCAAGAAGACAAATGGCAAATGGCATTTTTGCATTGACTTTACAGACCTCAACCGTGCTTACCCGAAAGATAGTTTTCCTTTACCCCGGATAGATTTGATTGTAGATGCCACTGCGGGACATGAGTTCCTCAGCTTCATGGATGCCTTCTCGGGGTACAATCAGATCGGATGGATCCCAGTGACCAAGAGAAAATCTCGTTCATAACCGAGCAAGGGACGTACTGCTATCAAGTGATGCCTTTCAGGTTAAAAAATGCAAGAGCCACTTACCAACGCCTAGTGAATAAGATGTTTTAAAAACAGATTAGGACCTCCATGGAGGTCTATATTAACGACATGCTGGTCAAGTCACTGAAGGCAGAGCTCCACATTGGGCACCTAGCAGAGTCGTTTCAGGTCCTGAGAGAATACAAGATGAAGCTCAACCCTGCTAAGTGTGCCTTTGGGATGTCAGCAGAAAAATTTTTGGGATTCATAGTTAATAGCAGAGGGATAGAGGCTAACCTAGATAAGGTAAAAGCAGTGTTGGATATGCAGCCTCCCTCCAACACGAGGGAAATACAGCGTTTAACCGGGAGAATAGCTGCCCTGAGTCGTTTTGTTTTCGGATCAAGCGACAAGTGTCAGCCCTTCTTTCGAGTCTTAAAGAAAGCCTTTCAATGGGATGCTCGGTGTGAAGAAACCTTCAAAGCATTGAAAAAATACTTGAGCTCCTCACCTATCTTGGTAAGTCCGTTAGAAGGAGAAGTACTTACTCTTTACCTGGTTATCTCAGAATTCTCAACCAGCGCAGTGCTAGTAAGGGAGACGGACAGAGCTCAGCAACCAGTTTACTACTGCAACCGAGCTCTGAGGGGGGCAGAAGAAAGGTATCCTAAAATGAAAAAACTCATTTTAGCTTTAGTGACAACTGCAAGGAGACTAAGACCCTACTTTCAAGCTCATACTATCGAGGTCCCAACAGATCAACCTATGAAGCAGGTGCTGCACAAGCCAGAATCATCGGGGAGACTGGTTAAATAGGTCATTGAACTTAGCAAGTTTGACATCAGATACAAGCTAAGAACAGCCATTAAAGGGCATATATTGGCAGATTTCATTACAGAATTCACAACTGGGATACCTGCAAAGACATGACAGTTAGTACCTGACCTCCCCACGTGGAAACTTTCAGTAGATGGAGCTGTCAATGCTCAGGGCAGTGGAGCTGGTTTGATTCTGACCTCCCCCGATGAGATAGATGTTGAATACGCACTGAGATTTGGATTCAAAGCTTCAAACAACAAAACCGAGTATGAGACAGTCATAGCAGGGCTCAGCTTAGCTCATTTAATAGAAACCGAGTAACTAGAGATCTGCAGTGACTCACAACTCGTGGTGAAATAGATAGAGGGTGCTTACGAGGTAAAAGGTGAGAAGATGGTCCTTTATCTTAGGAAGGTGCAAGAATTGATCAAAAAATTTGTGCAAGTAAAGATCAGACATGTCCCTAGAACTGAAAATTCGAGAGCAGACATTTTGGCAAAGTTGGCAACAGCTTCTCAAGAAAATCTGGACAGGTTGATTCCCGTGGAGCATCTGGCAGAACCATCTGTGTATATTGAGAACGAAAAAGTTTTTCTTGTGCAGAGCCCACCAAACTGGATGGACCCCATCGTGGAGTATCTCCAGAACGGGACTTTATCGGAAGACAACAAGGAAATAGCAAAGCTGAGAACTAGGTCAGCTAGATTTTCCATTTTACAGGGAAACTTGTACAGATGAGTTTTTTCGGTGTCACTCCTCAAATGTGTGGGGAACGAGGACGCTGATTATATACTCAGGGAAATTCACGAAGGAATCTGTGGCAATCACATCGGAGCTCGGGCTTTGGTAGATAAGACATTAAGGCAGGGGTATTACTGACCCACTTTGCTCAAGGATTCAACAGACTTGGTCAGAAAATACAAGGGTTACCAGATGCATGCCAACATCCCTCACTGTCCACCAGAGTTCCTGACCTCAGTGATAAGCCCTTGGTCGTTTCAACAGTGGGGTCTAGATATACTAGGGCCTCTTCCCACTGGTGTGGAACAATGTAAGTTCGCCATTATAGGGGTGGATTACTTTACCAAGTGGGCAGAGGTAGAGCCCTTAGCGGCCATTATAGAACAAAAGGTTCAAACTTTTACTTGGAAATCCATAATCTACCGATTTGGGATCCCCAGAGCAATTGTGTCGAATAATAGGAAGCAGTTCGACAACCCGAAGTTCAAAAACTTCTGTGTTGAGCTCGGAATAAAGAATTATTTTTCTGCCCCAGCTCATCCTCAGTCTAATGGACAAACAGAAGTCACGATCAGGACTATAAAGTCCGCCTTGAAGACCAAGTTGGACAATCTGAAGGGTAAATAGGTGGAGCACCTCCCAGAAGTACTATGGACTTATAGGACAACCGCTAGGTCGGCAACACAAGAGACTCCATTTGCTTTGGCTTTCGATTCTAAGGCAGTGGCGCTTGTGAAAGTTGGACTCCCTTCACTTAGAACAGAATTAGCAAATGAGGAAAACAATGATAATTTCTTTTTGCTAAGTTTGGATCTATTGGAAGAAAAGAGGGAGGCAGCACTGAACAACATAAAGAGCTACCAAAAGAAGGCAGCTAGGTACTACGACAGGAAGGTCAAGCATAGGAGTTTCAAGGTTAGAGATCTGGTGCTGAGGAAGCTTCTGCTGGCAAGAAAGGATCCCACTCATGGGAAATTGGGGCCTAACTGGGAAGGTCCATACATAGTCTCTCAAGTGATTAGACCAAAAAATTATGAGTTACAAACAGAAGAATGGAAAGTCTTGCCCCATTCATGGAATGCAGAACATCTTAGGAAATTTTTTCAATAAGTTTGTCTTGTATTGTGAACTATTGTTTAAAAAAATATATATATAGCAAGTTTGTGATTCATCTATCCTCACGAGCACGAAAAAAAAAAAAAGAGCCCTAGAGCTCACGATGAATTCACTAGTTCATAAAAAGAGCCCTGGAGCTCAGTATGAACTCACTAGTTCATAAATAGAGTCCTGGTGCTCAGTATAGACTCATTAGTTCATAAAATGAGCCTTGGAGCTCAGTATGAACTCATTAATTCATAAAAAGAGCCTTAGAGCTCACGATGAACTCATTAGTTCATAAAAAAAGCCTTAGAGCTCACGACGAACTCATTAGTTCATAAAAAAAGTCTTAGAGCTCACGATGAACTCATTAGTTCGTAAGAAGAGTTTTAGAGCTCACGATGAACTCATCAGTTCTTAAAAAGAGCCTTGGAGCTTAGTATGAACTCATTAGTTAATAAAAGGATCCTTAGAGCTCACGATGAACTCATCAGTTCATAAAAACAGTCTTAGAGCTCACAATGAACTCATTAGTTCATAAAAATAGCCTTAGAGCTCACGATGAACTCATTAGTTCGTAAGAAAAGCCTTAGAGCTCACGATGAACTCATTAGCTTGTAAGAAGAGCCTTAGAGCTCACGAAGAACTCATTAGTTCATAAAAAGAGTTTTAGAGCTCACGATGAACTCATTGGTTCATGGTAAGAACCTTAGGATTCGCGACAAATTCATCAAAAGAGTCACTAAACTTAGAAACATCAGAGATTACAAAACAAAAGACTTCTTCAAATCACAAATCGTTCACGATGTGCAACAAATATGAGAAAGTTGAGATTTGTAGAACATCAGCAGTTACAAGGAATCAATCAGAGCAAAATTCCTAGTCGTCTCTCCAACTCAGTTATCCTCTCCTTCAAACGAAGGTTCTCCTCTTTCAGCTCATCCCTTTCCTTCTCAGCTGATGACAGAAGATCCATCAGTTTTTGCCCACCAGTGGAGAACAAAACTTCCCCCAGGCCAGAGTCTGAGATAAGGGAGGAAGAACCATCCCTCTTGCACCTCTTCGAAGGAGCTCTAGTGTCTTCGCTCTTATCAGATTTCAAAGAAAAAGAGTCGGGTTCAGGAAAAAAGAGAAAGTCTCGCTCAGCTGCAGCAGCACTAAACAAGTATAGATTGTCTGATGTCATGAGCTCAAAAAAGGACATGGGCTTATCTTGGGTCATTAGTTATGTCCTCATCAATTCAAGTAAGTTCAGGTCAGGAACACCTATAAAAAAAAAAAAAAAAAAAAAAAAAAACAAGATAAGCAAATAGCATCATAAAAATTTGATCCCAAGATAGGGACTCTCGTCACTTTCACCTAAGTAAGAATAGCTTTTCTTAGACCGAGGGACTCTACACTCCCTAGTGCCCACCTCAGAAGACCTCCATGAGTCACTTGAAGCAAAGAAGAAGCGTTGGGCCCATCCCGAAGGAGGAGAGGGGAGATTAAACACTAAGCGACGTAGCCTGAAGTCTCTCTACCGAAAGCGGACGAAGCATGGAACTTCATCCTCCTCAATGTCAAAATAGTAAAGAAATTCTGCAACTGTAGGAAACTCGTCATTACCCCGCAGACGCCAAAAGAGGAAGAAACTGGTCATGACAGCCCATCCCATAGGTGAAAGACGAGAGGGACACAAGCCGGTATAGGCCAGAATAAATCTAATAGAAGGATGAATGGGAAGACGCAGACCTAACTCCAAAGCTGCTTCAAAGAAGTATGTTTCCCCAGGAGGAAGGTAATTACAAGGTTCATCAAAGCTTGGAGCACGTAGAGGTAACTCCAAATCAAGAAAGAATTTCTTCCTTATCCTCTCTAAATCAGAGGACGTCACCACTGAGGGAACAAAGTAGCGAATATGCCACATCCACTCAACCCCAAAGGAGGTTCGCTCTTGAAACATGGCAGAAAAGGGGGCAGACATAATGGATTCAAGCAAAAAAGAGAAGAGAATGAATTAGAAGGCGTTAAGCCCTCAAAAACGAAGGGATACCCGGAGGGAAGTGATAGCCAGTACTTATAGAAATCCTTTGAGGACCCCAAATTTTTAGGAAGTTGTTAATTACATGAAATCTTAAGTCGGTGGGTCTCTAGGTTTTCAAATTAAGGAAGCATGAACTTTTTCGGTAGGAAGGATATGCATTGAAAGCAGACATCAACAACACCCCGGGATAAAACAATAGACCTCCAAAGAGGGGTCCAGAACATTAAAGAAAGGTCAAAACAGAACCTTGCAATTCTAGAGTTCAGCGAGTCTGAGGTGAGGAATTCAATGCACACAAGCAGCTGCATCTAGGCATGCTCTTCCAAGTTGTCACCTTGTCAATGGTACCTGACAGCCCCGAAGCTCGAAATATTGGCACAAGAGGACAGAGTATGATAGTATGCTCTCCACCTCGCTTAATTAGAACAGCTGAACTCACAAAACAAGGAAAAGAACTTGACCAATGGCTACACGTGCACATATCCCCTAAGGCTTGCCAAAGAGACCCCTCAAACCGGGTCGGTGGTTATTTAGCCCTGGCAACAAGTCAGCACCTAGCCAATCTGCTGCGCATGGAAAGGATGAATCCTCACCATGGGACAAGGGGAAAAAGTCTACTTCTTTCCAACATGGTAAATCCCGACCATTAGATCTGCCACACCAAGGCAACAGTTTGATCCAGGATCCTGTTTGTCTGTCAAGGTCAGCTAGGCAGGTCAGCAAATGAGAGCTCCTTAAGGGTAAAACTTCAGGTATTCCTTGTCTTATATTTCAAACAGCTAAAAACTAGACCCCTACTGTGTATGCAAAACTGCTCATGCAAATCTCCTATCCATTTTCTAAGAAAGGGAAAGGGTTGAGAAGATTGCACCACGCAGTAGAAGTTACATAGTTGCAGTCTGGTTTAAAATTGTCACAACCATGAGTTGATAAGTTTAAAAAATTGGCTTCGTATCCTAAATCTTTGAGGATGAAGTAAGGCCAGAGCTCTGGTAGTCAGTTTTGGAGTTCGGACAGAAGCAGGGTGAGGAGCTGGAAGCTCAGCTAGGCACATCAGCAGTTATTCCTAACCTTTTTGCTTCAAGGAGATCTGAATGACCCCTTGAAGTAAAGGGGAAGAGTTGAGGAATATCATATTCGATAAATGATAAAATAAAGCAACAAGTTGGAAAACAAAGGGAAAGAAGAGCCATAAGCTGTAAATTAAACACAAAATGTTACAATTCTGACAGTTTCGTTTCAAATTCCGTTTCAAAATGTTATAATTCTGAGATAATTAGCCCAAAGATACAAAAAAAAAACTTGCTCTACATCCTAAGTTTCTGATGGGGGAATAAGGTCAGAGCTTTGTTGGTCAGTTGCCGAAGCTAGGACAGAAGCAGGCTCAGAAGCTGAGCTTTGTTGGTCAGTTGCCGGAGCTGGCTCAGAAGCTGGAAGCTCAGCAGAAGTGATGGGCAAATCAACAGAGTTTGAGGAAGATCCAACGAGGGGAGCTTCTGAATGTGGGGCCTCTGCAGAAGGTGGGAGAACTGAAGCCTCAGTGGCAAGGCCAACAAAGGAGGAGAGCTTGGCAGTAGGGACGTCTGGAGAGGCCGGGGGCTCTCCTTCACCTTCTGCTTTAGCCACCTCTGTGTCTTCATCGCTGGGAATATTAAAGTCAAAATTCAGGCTAGGGTAGGCCTCCTCAACTTTTCCTTGGAAAGTAAGCCACCTAGAGACCCATTTGGTTGCAACATCATCCCGCAGCTTGGCAATGTCTTTATCCTTTGCATATATAGCAGCATTCAGCTCTTCAAACGCGCTGCAAAGGGCGCCATTAGCATCAGATAGGGTAACAAAATCTCTGGTTAAACTTGCAAAAGAGCTCTGAGCAGCAGAAGCCTCTTGGCTAGCCTTGGCCCAGGCTTCCCTAGCCTTTCTCTCCCCCTCCTCAGCTCTGGCCTTCACGACTTCTAAGCCCTCAATGGTGGAAGTCTGCTTCCCCACTCTGTCTTGAAGCTCCTGTAGCTGAGCTCGCAGATCATCATTTTCAAAAGCCAACTCGGCAACCTTAACTTCATAAGCCCTCACGATTTTGGCAGAATTCTCCGCAGAAAGGACCCTGTTCATCAAGCTCTTGGCATGGATAGCAGACTTGGGGCAAAAGAAAAACAGACAAAAGTTAGGAAAGTCCAAAAAGAAAGAAGAGGTCATAAATGTGAGCTAGAACTTACCGCAGTTAATCCGTGAAGAACAGAGTTTATTGAATCCTCAAGAGATAGTGAAAATGCCCTTTTTATATTAGCATTGGGAAGAATAGTGGAGAGGGCCCCTGCAGCAAGGTCGGGGTTATCAAGAAAGGAGCCCTCGTTTTTGCCTACCTTGAGGAGCTCCTCCTTCACAGCCTTGGAACCCTCAGGAAGGGAATGATTGACGGGCGCAGCAGGCGGATTAAGAGAGGCCAAGATCTGGGAGGTCGTCTCCACAGCTCTCTCGACCTCAGAAGCAAAGGGGGTTGCCTATCCTGACACAGCAGCGTTTAGAGTAGCAAAAAAAATGCCTTGGGAAGAGAAGTCTGGGATAGCTGGAGCAGAGGGAGTGAGTGACATGCCTGTCCTTGGCACCTTGGCAGGAGTGGAGCCATCGGCAGAGCTGGGTCTTAACTTGCGTTTGGCACTGCTCTTGTTGCTGCCCTTGATATTCTTCATTTGGAAAAGTTTAGCCCTGAGTTCAGCAGTAGTGGGCTCCATTGATAATGAACCTGAGGGACCTAAGAATAGCTAAGCCTCACCCTTGGATTGAGAAAAGAGGAAAGAGGGTACAAAGAAAAAGTGTTACCTGATATATCTTCGACGAAAAGCGGGATGGGGCCAGCCACGAAAAGTGGAAGGGGAGCTTGAACCCTCACCTCAGGAAGGCAGAACCCGTGTTCTATGAGAGCCCAAGGTTGAATGAGCTCAGAATATTTCTCTGGTTTGTACTTTTCTAATTTTCGTAATACTCGCTTCTCTTCAGCGCTGAGCTCAGGTCAAATACCTAGAAAACCAAGGAAAACAAGAAGTAAGTTAACAAAGCAGACAAACTTGGAGTAAATACGGTCTGGGCAGAAACATACCCAAATTATCGGGGGCAGACCACTCTGTAGGGATGGGGAGGGTATCCGTTTTATCCTCTGAGTTAAACTTTCACTGTGTACCGCCTATAAAGAAAAATCATTTCTTCCAGCCCTTATGGGAGCTTGGGAGGTCAGAGATGACCTATTTGGCCTTAGTCCTCTTGGAAATATACAGAAAGTCGTCGGAGGAGGTCTGCTTGATATTGAATAGCTCCATAAGTAAAGAAACAGTAGGGACCCCAAGCTTATAGTCCTTAAAGAAGACTAGTAACTCCACAAGAACACCCAGAAGTTTGGGGGAGAGCTGGACAGGGCAGACATTGAAGTGTTGAAGGACAGCTTTGATAAAAGGATGAAGGGGGAAGCGAAGTCCGTTATCAAAAGCTACAAGAAGAAACAGACCTTCTTATGGACATGGTGAACATATGTGGTGTACTCATCAAGACTCCAAGGCTGAACCCCCAGGGGGAAACGAAAGCGAGCACTGAAAACCTTCAGGTCAATAGGGGTAAGTCCGCTGGAACCTACAAGTTTAGTGTTCCTAAAGGCAGCCTCTATGCCTGAACCAATGACTCCCACACCACTCACCTTGCCCTTACCCTTGTCAGCACTAGGGGGTACACGAGAGGAAGATGAGGGGAGTTCCTTGGAGTCCACCTCAGTATCGACAGCCTCAACACCGGAGAAGTTGTCAATCTCATCATCTACATCCCCTAAATTAGAATCTCTCTCAGCAGACCTGTCGCCTAGGAGGGAAACAGAGGAAGGAGTTGCTCCAGAGGAGGCAGACATGACTGGCAAAGAGAAAGGCAAGTCGAAAGAATTATAAAAAGGAGGAATACTAACTAGGCACCCCCTGATAATCCTAGGGTCAGCACTGTACCTCCCGACAGTAAGAATTCGCATAGTGGAGTTCCAATCCACAAAGCGAGGAAGAGGAGACAGGCAACGATCGCGATTCCAAAAGAAAAAGAATCGAAAAACCCAGAAAAATAATGGTCACCTCGAAGTCGAGGGATCCAGAGTGCGGAAAGGCAAGAGAAAGAGAAATGGGTAGAAGGAAGCGTACCTAGACAGGGAAGAGAGCAACAAACAGCAGCCAAAGAACAAAATTGGAGGAGAGGAACAAAGCAGGACTTCGAGTCAAACTCAAAAAGCACAGTCTAGAGCAAAGAATAAGGAAATCGCGTGGAGGAAAGCCCAGAAATCACAGAGAGAAAGAGCCGAAGACGAAGGTGAACAGCGTAGAAGATGAACGGTGGTTTTGTACTTTTTTTTTAGCCGTTTTGAGCATTTAAGGCTTGAAAGACGTGGGATGATGTGTGCACGGGAACCAAGGGAGCCATGATTGCTGCTACCGTAAAAAAGCCCCTCCCACGTGCATCTCACATGTAGGCTAAGGTCAGCTAGGCGCAAGTCTGGTCCAAGGTAAAAGCAGCTCAGCCCATGCCCAAGCTCGCTTGGGCCAAGGGCTAGAAGGGCAACTGATGATACCTCAAGATAAATCTCAAACGCCAGCTCAGCCCAGGAGGTCAGACTAGACAAACAAAACTCGGAAGAGTAAGAGTAGAAGGTCCCTTCGAGATAAGCAAGGGCAATAACAACCAAGACAACAGCTGAAAGATCACGAGAGGTTCCTAAAAGCGTTAGGAAGTAATAAGCAAGACACCTAATCTCAACCAACCAAGACTTTCTCCTATAATCAAGGAGAACCCCACGAAATAAGGGCAAAAATCTCGGCTAAGATCCCACTGAATAGGGAACAGCCCTATAAATACTATATAACGCCCCCAAAGAAAAGAAGAAATCCTAGAGGCAAAAACTAGTTATTGTACTCTTGCAATCATCATTATTGAAAGACAAGGAGCAAGAGTCTCTATTAAAGAGTGGATTAGCCGAGTTTCCGAGCTGATGAACCACTATATTTCTACTGTGTTAGTTCTCCAACTCCCCGACAATTCTCAGTATCATTCACTCGAGTCTAGTAGCTCAGATCCCAACAATCCACTGTTGTTTCTTTTATTTACTCGTCATCACAAATTTGTTTTACATTGAAATACACCATCAGGTCTATTTATTGAAGAGAATGAATATATATAAAGTAGGGTGCCATCATGTAAATCACTTTTTTTTTAATGTGATTAAAAAGTTTAAATGTAAATAAATTATATTATTGTGGTTAAAATATTAAAATTTAAGTTATAATATAAATCGTCGGATTGTTATTAATCTTTGTTCAAACAGGACTATATGCTTTATTATTATATACATGAGTGTTTGATTATCCTTTTTGTTCTTAGCTTTTTTTTATAAAAAGTTATTCGCTATGTTGTGTTTTTCAATAACAAATTAATCATTCTCTTCTTTTCAACTATCAAACAAAGAGAGTTATTATGGCATCATTTTTGGTTCCTCTTCCCTCGTGCACAATGAAACCTCAAAGAAGACCTTCTTATTTTAATACGACTTGTCTATGTTACCGAAAAAATAAATTTCGGTATCATACCTCTATCTATCACATTTATAAATTTTATTATTATTATTATAGTTTTTTTATTATTATTATGGTATTGAAAAAAGTGATAAAAATAATTATCACAATAATATTAAAAATATCCACAATAATAATAAAAATATTCAAAAATGTGGCAAATCACTCACAAAATTAGTAATTTTTTTTATACCCTAAAAAAAGTGGTAAAAATAATTACCATAATAATGATAAAAATACTCATAAAAGTGTTAAATTATCCATAAAAATTATAAATTTTTTAGTTATAAAATAACTTATCGAAATTATAAAAAAATCTATTAAAATAATAAATTTTAAAGTTAGGGTATCCATTTTTTTTCTGTCGGTAAAGGTAGTCAAGTCCGTTTTAATAATAATGTACTTGAACAATTATTACTTAATGACTGGACTTAAAAAGTCGAAAAAAGACACTATTTAATTACCTATTGTAAAGGACAGAAGAATTAATTATTTCAATGAAAAAGGACGGCCTTCACATTGACCCAACCGACTGTCCTTCCAATATTAATGGAGCCAAGCCATCCAGCCAGTACCATCTAAAGGTCCATTGGACCTCTCAATGGATCTTTTTGATCCAATTTGGATTCGAATCTGGGTTTAATTAATTAAAATAAATATTATATTTTGAAACATTATATAAATAAAATTTTATTATATTATATTTCTTGAATTTGAATTTAAAAATATCAATGTTGATAGGATAGTTATTTAAAACAAGTGAGTCCTAGGCGAGTGAAGTCCCTCCTCACTCGCCTATAGGTCTAGTCGGCCCTAGGTCATCGATCAGAAATAGATCCAAAGATAACATTATTGCTTAAATGGGATTGAACAATATTATTTTTATTATTTTTTATTATATTTTATTTATCAAATAAATGTGAATGTCTGATTAGCAACTCCGACTAATTTTTTTTGGGAGAATTTTACCTTGCATCTCGAAAGATTTAAGTTTTTTTAATTTGTACCTTAAAAAATGAGATTACTCATATTACACCTTTAGTATAATAAAATTATTGTAATGTGACCGTTCTGTTACTTTTTGTTAATTATTTTATCAAAACCTATTTTCTTAAAGTTGACGGAATAAGTAACGAAAATTAACGGAATGACCATATTATAACATTTTTGATAGATTAAAGGTATATTATGAAAAATATGATCTTTGAGGGTACAAAGTTAGAATTTTAAAATGTTTTAGGGTTCAAAATGCAATTTGCTCTTTTTTTTCAAATGGATTTTTTTTTTTTTTAAAGTGGCTGTTTTGTCTAACGTCCCTGCCGGCCAGCCCAGAGAAGCCCTTTTTGATCAAATAAGACAACAACAAAAACCAAGAAAGCAGTAATCCCCAAACCATTTCTACTATTTCAAGAGGTTCCTTGTGTCTTGTTCTCTCTCCAACGAAACAATTTTCTTTATTTCCTTCAAAACAATTTCCCTTGTTTGGTGAGAGGGAAAAAAAAATGGGGGTGAAAATGAAAAGTGGATGGAAAGGCTTCTCCCATTGAGTAGGGGTGTTAAAATATAACACGATTTATTAATTCGACAAGAACACGGCACGAAATTAAAGAGTTTGTATGTCTTATTCTCTCTCCAACAAAACAATTTTCTTTATTTCCTTCAAAACAATTTCCCTTGTTTGGTGAGAGGGAAAAAAATGGGGTGGAAATGAAAAGTGGATGAAAAGGCTTTTCCCATTGAGTAGGGGTGATAAAATATAACACGATTCATTAACTCGACAAGAACACGGCACGAAATTATAGAGTTTGTATCTTCTTTAAGTTATCCGCTTCGTAAATGAGTGTACGCGATACTACACAATTAATAAATTAATTGGGTATATGTAAAACCAATCAAAAGAAATATACGACACGACTTGTTTATATGTCGATTATACATTATTCATACACAAAATAAATTTAATATGACACGATTCGTTAGACGCCAATTAATAAACGAATTAATTATATGTTGAATATTTTTTAACACGAACCATCTCAAGAAAGAGGGGAAAAAATAAGGTTATTGTTGGAGTTGTATTTTAGGACTTTTATGTTTATTCGTCTATTTCATCAGTTAATTCAGGTCAATGAAAACTTGAAAGAGCCAAATTGTTTAAATTGAAACCATGAGGAGTTGATTATAACATAACCCAAATTTAGAGGGGACATTTTATAATTAACCTTAAAAATAAAATTTATTTTCAGTGAATATTGAAAAATGTTAGGTAACATTGAAAACCTAATTCTCCTCACCCTTAAGATGTTACATTGTACTCAACTAATTGGGGTGCAACAATGTTGACCTCTCACCTAATTATTATTATTTTTTTGTTATTATAAGAATGTCTAAATCAATTTACGTACATTTCGACTAATTCTCTCTTCGATCAGATCATATCATCTAATCTTTCAAAGTTCTATATTCCTCGATCATTGAATTGATTCGCCACTTTGATTATATTTAAATTTAAAGTTTTTCTTTTGTTGATATTTTATTATTTATTGTGGGGGAAGTGAGGGTGAGATTTGAGCCCTCCACATGTGGCCTCTACATCCACTCCGATGCTCAAGTCTTGGACATGACGAATGAATAATGAGGAGTTGTATGGGCTGATTAGTAAAAACGATGGGAGGTGTGGAAGTTAGTACGGTGTGCCGACCTCGTATAGTTTATTTTAATCATGATTTAAGTAGGTTGGGATTTCAATCGATTTAAATCTTAATTCGATTTAAAATTTTTGATATGAATTCGGTTTGATTAAATTGTAGATTTTAATTTCACTGTCCATATTCAATCATTAAAGGTTGAAAATTGGGCACGGAAACCCAATCTAATTTTGTGTTATATAGAGTAATCTTTTTCATATCAAAATTGGATTCAAACGTGCCTATTTGTCTCCCCCTCCCCCCAAAAAAGAAAAGGTGATTAGCTTTACTTGTATCTTATTCGTGTTAAGTTTTAGTGGGTTTGTGTTAAAAAATATTTTACTTATACCCGATTCGTTTATTAATTTATGTCCAACAAATCATGTCATATTAGATTTGTGTCGTGTATTTTTTTTTTATTAACTTAACTTGTACCCGATTCATTTATTAATCATGTCGTGTCGTGTGTCCACTCATTTATAAAATAAATAATTTAAGAAAGACTTAAACTATCTAATTCCGTGTTGTATTATACCCAGAATGAAAGAACAAAAATGAATTCATATAGATTTAACTACTGAATCGATTCCCAATAGTATCTTTGGGGCTTATTTAGATCATGAAGATCTTAAACTCAACTAAAGGTTTTTTTTTTTTTTAACTAATCTCACTTTATACCTCGAAAGATATTTCGATTCTCAATTTATAGCCTCAAACATTTAATACCTCAATTTGCTCACTCAATTTATGAATTGGTAGAAATGTGACCATGACTCAGATTATCGTTTAGTTTTTTGATATAAATTGAAGCACATGAGTTACAAGTACTTTGAGCATGGACTTATATGTAAATTTACAAACTGATGACACCTCATAAATTATATTTTAAAGATCAACCTGAATTTGATTTGAATATTCATAAAATATTAGTTTCTTAATTACTATATCTTTGTTAAAGGTTGAAAATCCAACCCTAGGTTCGATCTCATCCGATTAACTTAATTAAAGTAAAATTTTACCAAATCAAATACAAAATTTTAATTCAATTTCATCAAGTAATTACTTAAAGTTATATTCAATTATTCATATGTGTAATTCAAAGCGAATAATAATTATATTTGGAAATAATAAAGTGGATTTGAATTGAAAATCGACGTATCTATCAAAAAAAAATCAATTATTTCATGACCAAGTGGATTCAAATTCAGATCTAGGTCTGATTCATTGAATGGTGTAGATTTAAAGCCTTTGATGGGTTACATTCAGGTGATGCTCAAGGCCATTGTAGGGATGTTCAACAAAGGCCTTGGGCCTACATAAGTTTAACAACTAACCCAATTTTTTTTTGTTGCCATTGTGAACTTTTCATTGTAATGCACAAGTCTTATCGTGTATAATGCATACGGATGTGGGAATACAAGATTTTCTATTTATAGCGAAATTTCGGAAACGTATTTGATAAGCAGCCGCACTCCCATGTTGAGAGTATGATTCTCGACTGTGAAATCAATGGTTAAGATTAACAGGTCTACATTTTAAGTCCATGTAGCATTACTCTATACATTTGACCGTATAAACTCTTGTCATCGCTTCAAATCCGATCCCTAACAAAAAAAGGAAATTAAAAACAAGGGAAAGAGATGGTAATGAATCCATACTTGTGAATTCCCAATTATCATCTTGTATGGGCCAACACAATGTAACTCTAACTCAAGTTAAGGACCTTTAGCCCTGAGCCCAGGATTTTGAGCCCAACTCAATAACAGCGTGCTTTGTTGATACTATGAGGGGTATTATCGTCCTATCAATAGTCCATGGCAACGTCGTAATTAACAGCAACAGCCATAACTAACATTCACGTTTATTTCAACTTCAATCGAAGAAAACCCCGCCAAAATCCTCCCATTACCCCCCAAGAACCAAGGACCGCTTCGGAACTCTCTTCTTCTCCGGCAATGGCGTCCGATAACGGTCACCTCTCCGGCAATATCCTGACACTCTTCTTCACTCTCCTCCTCATCTCTCTGCCCAGCGCAGTCAACTCCATTCCGGTTTATGAAATCGATTCCATGCTCTCAGTCCTCAGAGCCAGAGGCTACAATCTCTTCTGCAACGCCATCGCCGTCTCTGACGTCCTCTACGATGTCATCGACGGATCTAACTTCACATTCTTTGCTCCCACCGACTCGAATCTCTTCGCTCTCGACATGACCAACACGGCGTCGGACTACACCACCATTCTCCGGTACCACGTCGTTCCACAACGCCTCGCTCTCGACGATCTCAGAGGACTTCCCTCTGTTACTGTCTTCGATACGATGCTGAAAAATCGTGATATTCTTATTGAGAGGAGGCGAGGGCCGGAGTATGACGTCATCACCGTTGACGGAGTTGCTGTTGTTATGCCTGGCTTGTTCTATGGCAGAGATGTTGCTGTTCATGGATTGGGAGGAATTCTTAGTCTAAGGTCTCAGATTGCATCGCGTCATTTATCGCCACAAATGACGCCTCAGCCTGCACCTGCAAATTTCTTCGTTGATAATAGTTCACAATCGCCGGCGGTAGATCACCGTTCAGCGTCTCCTTCGCCGGAAGATTTCATTGGTAATCTTAATTTCTCACTTCCGCCGGTAGGTCATATCCATGCGCCACCTCCAGCAGCTAATTTCACCGGTAGTCAAAGCTTTTCCTCGCCGGTGGTCAGTCCGGTCGTGTCTCCGGTGCCTGAAACTGTCAGTATTCATGTAATTTCACCGGCGGTTTCTCCGGGAGATGCTTCCCTTTCTTCGGCAAATGATTCTTTGCCGAACATTTCATCCGATCAGACTTTTGCTTCAACGATTGAACCACCGGTGCCGGCTATATGTCAGACTGATAATCCCGATGTTCTTTGGCTCTCTGACTGCAAAACATACGAAGATCACCACGGAGACCCAAAACTGATGCAATTGAGGATGACTTCCCTGGTCGGATTAGTTGATAAGGAAGAAGAAGAAGAACTCAGGGACAAGAATCCATTTCCCGGTGCTATACCGGTGGTGACACCGGAGGTGATGGTCGGAGTCACGGATAAGACGCCGGACAAGTCTAAGCCGTTTGATGAGAAAACTTTTGACTGCCCAGTGACCAATGATGAAACCACACTGGAGCACTTCATCTACCCCACAACTACTTGTTCTACATAAGACACGTGGTAAAATCATATCCATTAGTTTCCTCTCATCTTGTCAATTTGTTCCTTTGTTCCTTTGTTCTTGGCTTTCAAGTTTGAAGCTGCATTTGTGTGATTTGACTCTCCTTACTTCATCATCAAACAACTTTTGGTATTACCTTCTTCACATGCGATAAGTAATATTGATGATCTTATTATGTCGTTTGTATCAATTAAATTCTCAAATTACTTTTTATTTTAATTTAATTTTTTAAGTATGCAATTTAATTCAATATGATATTTTTCTTTAAAATTGTCATTAATTTAAACAAAAAATCTCATGCGCACATCAAGTTTATATCATACTGATGCTATTCGGACGAGTTAAAGAGTCAACGCTAGACTTATAATTTTCAACTCTAATCAGAGGTACTCGACTCAAGTATTGCCTAAGTTAAATTCAAGCAAGTTAGGGTTGAATTCAAATTATTTAATTCACACTGATCTCAAGTTAGAATTCGAATTGAGTTCAAATTACTTAATTCGAGTTGGTTTCGAATTAGAATTATTGTTAGATTTGTTAAAGTAAATTGTGAAGTATAGACCCTAGTTGTAAGTTATATTATTGAATTTATTGATTTATATATTTATTTTTAAATACATTCGGGTTGAATCTAATTTATATATTTGAGTTGAACTTGGTAACCTAAGTCGTCAACTTGGGTATTGTCCGAATTCAATTTGGGTTGATACTTTTCGGCTCAGGTCAAATACAAGTATTAAAAACCTCAATCCAAATCTTATTTTTTTCAAATTGGGTTCGGATCAAGCTGCAGTAAAGTGACCAAAATCCCATCATCATATAGCCAGACATTGTTATGTTGAAATAGGTCAACTCAGCTCTCATCAACGCGGGGCGTACGCCATAACCTTCTCCGTCTCCATCTTCCCATTCGTTATCATCTGCTTCCGCTTCATAACTCAGTCCTCGTCAAAGCCCCCATCAAACCCTTCACCGTCTCCATCTCCCCAGTCATTATCTTCCGCTGGTGCTTCTTCTGGGAATGCAACATTACCATCAGTGGGCACAGTAATTTCTATATCATCGGAAGCTTCCTCAGGACGACGGTCTGGCATTGAATCCACTGCCATGGATTTAAGCTTCGCATCACTGAAAAACTCAGTGTAGGGTTTTGACACCTGAGAGGAGCTTGTTAGCAGTTGTTCACACAAACATATAAATATTTATGATCACCAATGGGATTATTTCAAGGTGCAGATCTACATGGGAAAATAACGAATTCAAGATGCGGGACTATACAGGAAGATAACGAAGCATGAGACATTGCAAACCAGCTGTGCAAAAATGCAAGTTAAGGTGGCAATGAAAAAGGAAAAAAATATACACTATGACATCACCGTTCAGCTATTATTCAAAATTTAAGTATAATTCTTTTTTCATGAAACAACAGACAAAAATATATTGAATTGATATCATTGGATTTATTTGAAGTCAATACAAAAGGCAAGATAAAATTGGGACTTCTCAATGGACTCAAAAGTCTTTTTCATGAAGGAAAGAATATGAAATCCTAAGGTCACTTGATCAGGTAATTGCAACTCTACCTTGAAGAGGGCATTTCTCTGCTCAGCACTATCAACAAGATTTCGCCAGTGCTTATCTTTTCTCAATGTTGATGCAGAACCCACCACCTAGTAAAACAATGGAACCAAGCTCGTAAATGATGGGATCAAGCTTGTGAAATTTTATGAAAATGCTTCTGGAAAACATCATATTGAATAAAGCCATACCAGAACAGAAGACCTTGCTCTGGTAATACCGACATTCATTCGTCGAAAATCAGCCACAAACCCAATGCTCCTATCCTTGTTCGCCCTAACACATGAAAAGATTGCAACATCTTTTTCTCGTCCCTGTAAACAAAATCAGAGAGTTGGTTTTACGAGATATATGCAGATCTGTTGGTTAGCAAAATATTACGACAACCTATTGAAAAAGCTGCAACATCTTTGATGGTGCCCACAAAAATCTCTTGAGGTAATATCTAGCCCTAGGACATGAACATAAACTACAATATCATGCAACCAATGTAAACCAAATGATGCAACAATATTTACGGAATAAGGTAAATGTGGCTAATGTACGCGAACACGAAAAAAAATTTAGGCGTAACAAGTGGATATAACAAAACAAAACAAGAGGTAGAGGAGACATTACCTGGAACCCATCAACAGTGTTGATATCCACTACTTTGTCTGACTCCACGCCAAAAGTATTCCGAAACCTATCACGGAAGAGCTTGACTTGATGTCTATATGGGGATATAATTGCAAGTCGGGAACTTGACTTGAGATCTGGATATCTAGTCACCAATTTCTGATACATGAGGAGGACAAACTCAACCTCATCAACATTTTCCCAAGATCCACTTCCAGAGGGCTGGGACTCTCTTCCCTCATGTATATCAAAAAAGCAAAAAGGTCCAAAGCAGCGGTATTCATGCCACAAACGCTTGGTCTGGTCTAGGATATCAGGCCCATCCTCCAGCGCCTCGTCATAAAATTCCCTTGAAGGAAAGCTTCTTATCTGCATGGTTAATAGGACTAGAACCACTCAGTATACAAATATTCTGAAAAAAAAAAAATAGGGATGATAAATCATATCAGTTGCTGGATGGTTTCACTGTATCAAAAACTGCATTCTGTAACAAACATCATCTTTGAAGTGAAAAGAGCTTGGTGGACCAATCTGTTACATACTACATCATAACTCACAAGTATAAGCTTCAGAAACAGTGTGTTACTCTGATCAACTGTAATCATAAACACTAGTCTTGACAATAATTTCTAGGAAAACTTAAACTGACCTCGGGATGCATGCGATATTGAGTCTTCAGTATCTGTACTGGATAGCCAGACCTCTGGAATCTTTTAAACAAGCTCATTCCATATCTATACACAAGGTCCCAGAGAACACAAAAATTATAGTCCTAAGCTACAAAGACATGTAATGTATCCTCATCACCAAATAGAATTCTTACCCAAATTTCTCAGCAATAGGAGAAATTACGGTGGCTGGCAATTGTACTGGATCACCAACCTCAAGAAGAAAAAGAAAAAGAAGTAGCTACTTAAGAAAAAGGAGGAAAAAATAACCTGAAAAGCATTTAAGTATAAATGGTTCCTCAACAGAAAATTGGAAGGAGGAAGGGACAAGAGATGTTAGCATGGCATGGATCTTGATGAGGATAGAGTGACGTCCACAAAAGCAGAAGTAAGTTCCATATGTACTCATGCTTTCTAGAAGCATCAATGTTTGACCAAATAGACATCCACAGACTTGTATTGGCTCTCTAAAATAGTGAAACAGTTCAAAAATAGGTTACATATATCCACAAGTTTTTTTTTTTTTGATCAAAGATATATCCACAAGTTCAAACATGGCATCAATATGTTCTGTAATTTCTGCTTATTCACAGTACCCTAGTCTGTCCTGAAACTGAAACATTCCCTCATTGAATAATAGTCTGAGACTTAATGTGTAAATAATTAGTGGACTATTACAGAGTTAACATATGGGATTTAACCATATCTCTGAACAACTAGGAAAGTAAGTACCATATGGCAGAAAAAAAAAATTCTCAGATCTAGGAAGATATCCTGTAGCAAAACTAAGATAGGATACATACCAGAAATACTTGTTTACATCCATTGGCCAAGGGAACAAGTGTTGATGGTTCCACCTGTAAACAAAAAATAAGGAACATTATAATTACAAGCAAAGCTGATTCACGTGACAAAGAACTACATTCCAACAGTGACATTAAGACCATTGCTGCTGCCTAATGACATCCACCTATACTTCATCAAAAACATTGTATATACTGAGGTGCCTTCCTGCTTAATTTACAGACAATTGTGCCACTCCTTAACATGTCAATAATAGCTGAAGAAGTAATCATGGTGGCATACTACAGAAACACGTATTAAGATTGAAACTATATTAAAAGTCATAAAGGTAAAGAAACCTACAGCTTGAGCAGCTTCATCTATGACAACAATGTCAAATCCGCGATTTAATTTACTAAAAAGAACTGAACCGCTGAAGCTGAGGGTGGAGAAGACCTGTCAACCAGTAAAAGTTACTACAGTGACATTTATTTTCAATTTTCCAACACAAGGCCAAAATTTCATACAATTGCTGCTTCATCCAAAATTGAGGCACGAATACTGTCTTTATCTCTTCCTGCACCTCCTTGTTTTTGTTTATCACCAGTTTGGAAGTCCATACCTGCAAGTTTTTGTTCAACCTACATAGGTATGCTGTCCATGTCATCTTGTTTGGTCACAATCCAATAAAGTCAATGATAACAATAATTACATGACTATCAGAAATGTCTTGATGATTGCCAGGTACATACAAGGTAATCCATGGAAACTGCCTGGACAGAATGATGAGGTTTAAGACCGATTCGCACAATTTTAGGATTGTATGCACGGTCATTTTCATCACGAATACCTACAATAACCAGAAAGCAGTATTGATTATCCATGATGGAAGCTTTTTATTAGCAGGTATAAAAATACTAGTTTTATGTGTCTGAGTGCCATGGTCTGATTCTCAACATGTCAAAAATTTAAAACTCCCAAAACATAAAGTGAAATAAATAATTAGCTCAAGCATGTCCAAGAGAAAAGTTAGGCCAAAAGCTTCCATATAAAATTATAATCACCAAAGTCTAATGGTTGATCAAATGCCTCAATCACATATATGAGAGCCAAACTAGACTTGAGAATGCTTGGGAGTATCTTAAACTAACCCATTGTCCCATAAAACAACAGAAAGTAAACATCTTTTTATTTCAAGGGACGAACTTGATGAGTGTTTACTTTATGAATGCATACCAGTTGGTCATTGTAGGAAAACATATAAACTAAAATTAAAGCTTTTGGAAAGTGAACAGAGAAGACTCAAAGGAAGGAGGAACCCGAAAAATCCCAGCCCTGGAGCTCTCAATGCTTCGTGCACTCTGTTACAAACCTAAAGGTTGAGGACTTTATGTCGGGTTCTCAAGCCTTCTAGGTCTAGCCATAGATTATAAATAGTGCTTTCTTACATCTTCTGATTTCAATGGCAATGTTACTGTCTAGTGCATCAATTGAATCACAGCTCAATGATATCTTCTGTTTTAGGAGTTTCCTTCCCCCAAACCATAAAATCACCTTGGTACGCCAAATAAAACATATACTATCAATAGCAAGACACCCGAAGCAACTTCAAGTGTGACTGCAGTTACACAGCATTGGGCAACTTGGAATAGAACCCAGCAGTACGAATTTGAAAATGAGAATGTTAAGGTGGATATGTGGAAAAACTAGAAATGATAGAATACGAAATGACCGTATTAGAGAAATGGTAGGAGTAATTCCAATTGAAGATAAGTTGAGAGAGAATAGATTAAGGTAGTTCGGTCATGTACAACATAGGCAAATAGAGCAAGGGGTTAGAAAAAGTGATAGAATTTTTCTTAATGGTATTAGGAGTAGGAGTAGATCTAAATTAACATTTGGACGAAATAATAAGAAAAGATATGAAAATGTTTAACATATATGAGCATATAACACATGACCGAAATGAATAGCGAAGACGGACTCATATAGCCGACCCCAAATAATTGGGACATAAGCTTGATTTGTTTGGTTGGTTGATAGCTAAAAAGCACGGACACGGATACGAGACAGATATGAAACGACCCGGACACACCAACACGAAATTTTTTTAAAAAGTAGGACACAGCACTGACATGTAAGTGATACGTTAAATAATATGTATTTATATATATATATATATATAAATCATGTGATAAAATAAAAATATTATCATAATATTCTTTTAATTCATCATTTCTCTAATTCTAAAAATTCACATCATGATATTACTGCATAAAAAGTACAATATAAGATATATTGATACACATTCAACATTAACATTCATGATTCAATAATCAATGATTTCTACAACTTTTACTTTCAAAAATATTTCATTTTGTAATACTAATTTTCATCAAATTTCAAGACCTCAAATTTTGTAATCCCATTTTTTCTCACATTCCGTTCATATTAAAAAACTATTTCATTTGTATATTAGTTTGTATTCGTATCCAAAATTATGTTAAATTCATGTCCTGCGTTCAATGTAATCTGAAAAATTCTTAAAAAATTGAAAATAAATCCCAAAACGTGTCCCCAGCGTGTCCTGAACGTGTCGACTGCGTGTCCCCAATGTGTCCAAAACGTGTCCTAAAAAAAATTTAACAATAAAAAAATCAAACACTCATTTTAACGTGTCCGATACGTATCCCAACGTGTCCATGTCCCAGACATGTTCGACACCGACACTTTGCCCAAAATGAAGTGTTCGTGCTTCCTAGGTTGGTAGTACAAATTTGAAAAGAAAAAATTTAAATTAAGTACCAATTTTGCTCCAACTCCAAGTAAAACCTAAAAACCTTGAAAGATATACTTGGTGCTTTGGTCCTAATCAGGTACTAAAAACAGACAAGAATTTTTGAATATTAGCTGGCAAACATGCATAAGACCTTTTGCAATTCTAACAAGTGGTGCATACTTTAAGTCTGCAGATGAATCCATCCTCACATGAGCATGACCAAGATGATTAGACACACCTGATGTTCATCATCATACAGCCTAAAATACATGGATTTGGCCCAAATTGATACAACAATAAAGTCTTCTCTCATAGTGCACAAAAGTTTGTTAGTCAACTTTGATAGCATGTAATCTGTGTGCATATACCTTCAACCAGAACTGGTAAATGATTTCCCCAGAGGCTCCGTCATATTAATAAAGAAGATGTAATGATATTGTCTAGGTTTTACGATATATTGGATGGTTCCAATATTGAGTCGTTTATAATCAACTGTACACTCATATCTTTCAAGGTTCCACTCACAGCCAAAATCCTTAATATCTAAATCATTTTAACTTCCACTATTCAGAATTTCTTTCCAAGATCAAACTAGACTGATTCATTAACCAGATAATTATGTGCTGGACAGACACTCGTACCAGTGTTTAGAAGGCGCAACACAATCTCATCAAGTGCGGAGTTGGATGGAGCACATACCAGCACGCGAACACGATATTTGCGACTGGAATTAACCACTTCTGGCTTCTGCAGAATTAATTGAAGTTAAAAGTGGACCTCCAAAATCACCATTGCAAAGAAGCGAGGATAGGAGGAATTCATACAAACCAATTCATTGCCAGTGGTTGGAAAAAAGCCATCATCACCATCTATAGGCATCATTGCATCCCTAGGATTAGTCCCAACTAACCATGGAGATGCTTTCTCCCACTGATTGTATCTGTACATCTCCAACTATTAGACATCGTGAACTACAACATGAAAACTTTCAGTGTATAAACACTGGAATAATAAATTATACATCAGTAATTATATGAGTAGGAAAAATGCATAAGAAAGTTGTGTCAACTCCAACCAGTGCATTAAAAATTCACGGATCAATCACTCAGAAACAAAAAGTACAAAACCAAGCCATAAAAATTGGGTCAAAAGAATATCAAGTAGATGCTTCAGTCAGTACAAACGTTAGATTTTGCACATCATCGCCTAAATTAGCTTTCATTGATATTCATATATGAAAAGCACTTCAAGAAAAGGATAACACTTACAATGCATAGGTTGCTAGTGCATTTTAAAGCAAGTTTTTTCAAAGGATGATGCAACAAAGAAATCCCCATCACAAAATACATCCTAAAATAGTAGAACTCACATTTATTCTATTAGGCAAGTCTCCAGCTTAGGTTATCGATGTTACCAAGTGTCACCCGTAAAACAACTTGTCCATTTGGATGTTAACCCTTCTTCATTAAGTTGGGGCTGCTTTAGACTAATGGTTGACTTTTTCCTTGTATTCCTTGCATGTTCCTACTTCAACAATTCAACGCTCAACCCTAACTCTATTGCTCCTTGCCTATTCAGCATAACTGGATAATGTGGCTGTGAGGGCTATAGACAAGCGAGGTTCAAAGTAGCAGCCAATATTGATACAAGTTGACCAAGTCGTATCCGACTCAACATCTTCTGAGTCGATACCATTCCACATCATTTATAAACCCCAAATCTCGCCGGAATCGGCCGTGTCGTCTTCGAGTCAATCCCGAGTCGCCGTGTTATTGTCTCTGAATCAAATGATACGGTTCTACGTTCAACTTCTTCTTTTAGGTCATATCGTCTGATAACACGCCGTGATACCACAACCAATGTGTCTCAGAACCCATCAAGTCGATGACCAATACTGCGACCTTAAGCCATATAGACAAGTCAATTGTGTACGAGGAGGACGAAAAAAGAGATTCCTTGATTCACATCAGGTGATGTTCTACTATAATTAAATTTCTTGGCATTTTTAACCTCCAATCTCAATATTTACCATGATTCTTGTCAGTATTAAGAATGACCTGCCACCTTCCTACTGCCCTAGGAATTTATATTCAGGTATTAAGCATTCAACTTGGAAGCTTATTTATTTGAGTCCACGTCTTCCATGTTGTATTACTATCTTCCAGCATTTATGAATTATCTCAACCTAGGTGCGAATTAGCAAGGAGCCCAATGAGAGTTAAGGAATAGGGATAGACCGAAATTAATTCTAACCGAGATTGTAAAAAAAAAAAAAGATATGATACAATACAGTTTGACACTAACTATAACCCATGCGAATGCAACGTCCAGGTACGAATTTAAGGTCGGTCAAAGTCAGAAAGCTCTATTTAGTTAAACTAGTGTCCCAACTTGAGAGAGGTAACAAATACTAAGGATTATCATGTCGCGAAGGATAGAACAATACACCAAATAATTGCAATAATACTTTGTTGAGTTGAGTGGAGGTGGGAATTGACAAGAATCAATATGAGGAAAAAGAACATATAACAGAGGGGGGAAAAGAAAGAGCGATATATGATGTCACAGTCTGAACTAGTCACATCTATAACCAGATCAGAGATGGTGACTGGGTCTACAATAAGAAGTGATGGATTTGGGGAGAAGCATAAAATTGAAAGGCCGGAAAGAAAAAAGAAATAAAATATCAATAGCAAAGTGGCACACTTCTTTTAAAACAGAAGAATTTTATTATAGATAAGAATCAAGAATAGAGTTACAATGTTGATGACAAGACATCCTCAAACAAAAGCAAGACAAAGTACAATTCAAGAATAGAAAGATAGTGCAAAAAACTAAATGAGAGCCACCTTCCAATTTTGATGAAGATCCAACTGAAGCAACTCTCCGAAAAATCTGCTGGCTTTGGTTCAAAAAGAGGCCAGGAACACAATTTTATCCACTAACACATCTAATGAAAGGCAAAGACCATTGAAAAGTCTTGCATTCCACTCTAATCAAATCATCAAAGAATTGACATTGGTGCACAATTCAGGACCTTAGCTTCTTTGTCTTCCCAAAACCCTAGAACTCCATCTACAATAACTTCCCTACTGTAGTAGCAAATTGGCATACTTATTCAAATCAAACAAAAAGACTAGACAAATAAACTAAAAAGTGGAAAAAATAGCTAGCAAAAGAAATTTGGATAAGTTATAAACATCCAACTTAGAATAGCTTCTTGATTGAGGAGGCACCTACATTGAATTCCAGAATGGGAACAAAAGACTTATTGGGTCAATATTCCTTATAGGAAGCAATAGATCAAACTTCAATGTGAACAATTAGAATTGTAGTGAAGGGTTGATATGACATTTGAAGTTGTAAAATTGCAGATAGACATTAATCTTTTATGCAGAATAATCTATAGAAATTTAAATAATTCAGGGAAGAAAATGCAGTTGAATTGTTACCCCCCACCCTTCCTTTCTTTCTTCAAAAAAAACATTAACCTGATGCAAATGTTGGGAATTTACATTGGAAATATATCTTTTCTTTTCAAAACAAAATTTTGTCCAACTAAACCGTAGTACTGCCAGGGGGAGAGAGAGAAAGAGAAAGAGTGTGTGTGTGTGTGTGTTTTCTGCCATTGTTTAACTTTGAATGTGGAACAAAAAGATTTTAGTAGATGAGATACCCGAATGCTCCCTATTCTTCTTGATCTCATCTTCTTATTCTAAGTTACCATTCATAATTAGTGAATACTCTTCACCACCGTAGAACAGCCATCCATTCACCCTCAAATCCTAATGTAACAAGTGCCCATCAACCCCAACCCACTCCTTATTTAACTTGAAAAACTTTGTAGTAGCAACCTTTCATGAACTTTGTAGTAGCAACCTTTCACGATTTCTGGCACACCGTTTCCTGGGTTTCATGCAACCTAGCACTGATGAAATTAAGCAATTACTAGCCTCTGCTCATACATGATCTCTAGAACCTTCCTTCGACCAAGTAAAATCCCAACTTTAGAAACCTTCCATAACCAAGCCCTCGTTAAATCAACAAGATGTTGCATTATTCCAAAGTCCAAACCCCACTTACAACCAAACCTAGAAACAATTGCAATACAGAATATATAAGGAAAAAGAGAAAAAGCATGAATGAAAGGAGTTCCTACACAACAGAAGAAGCCATTTAGGTCATCCTCAATGAAGAGAAAAGAATCCAAAGCAATATTGATAAAGAAAAAGAAAAGCACCAAAACATACTTTTCATGAATGGGTAATTCTGGCTCACGTTTTATTCCACACATTTTCCCCCTGCATAAAGAAGGAAATTGAATTAATCTATTAAAGAAGTGAATGAATACAATATTTCTATTCATAGTTATTTGTTTGCCCCAACAACACCTCAGCAAACACAAACAACCAGAGAATTCTATGAAAACCAGTTGATGATTTAACAAGACAGACAAAATGAGATACTTACTTGTCAGAGTGTACTCTTGCAGGAGTTGCATGCAGAATGGCACTAAGGAGCCCAAGGATAGTTTGCGTTTTTCCTGTTCCTGGGGGGCCCTAGAAGCAAGCATGCTATTAGGTTCCACATGCTCAAATAAAGGTAACAAATCGATACCACATATGCTCACGTAATAACACATCATACTCAAAAACCAAATATTCATTTCAAGAGTATCCCAGGATGTGTTAGGCTTATCTCCTATGCCTACAGTGACTAGAACATTTAACATGTGCTGTCGACAAAATATATCACTAAACCACATAAGTAGCAACACATGTAGAACTTTCAGAATGTGATATAAGATTTTTGGTAATTATTAGACAGAATGAGCAATATTTGTTTGCTTGAGAAATGTTGTTTGCTTGAGAAATGAGAAATATAATAATTGGATACTGCAACTAAAATTTATAATGATATGTAACAAACATTTAGTAGCTTAAAGGCAAATGTCAAACCTGTATCAGGACAAAGGTTTTACGAGAAAGGCCCGCCTGCAATAAACAAGATAATTGAATTGAGTAAATGTATGCTAGGGAAATACAAAAAAGTGATAGAGAATGCATGTGAGAGAAATGATAGGAGGATAAAGAAGAGGGTGGGTGAAATATTAAGAATTACATCAACCTGATATGTGCCATAAAATCTGTGGTAACCCACAGTTAACAACAACTGAATTCTGGCCACGGGCTAGAAAGGGTAGGAGAAGAAAAAGGAGGGTGGATGAGGTATTAAAAACTACATTAACCTGAATATGTGTCATAAAATATGTGGTACCATACGACTAATAAAAACGAATTCTACCCACAGGCAGCTAAACTGGATTGAGAATAGGTGGAACAGGATAACATAATCTGATTACAAACTCACATGTATTGCCTCCAGTTGAGATGGATTGTGATTGCCTCTTATAAACTCCATTAGGGGTTTAGATATTTTCCAGGCACGATCTTCAGTGCTATAGTTGCTTTCAGCAGCTGTTAATATCAAATCTCTAAAAGGGAGGGAACTAACTGACCGCAGAGCAACGTATTCACGCGCAATGCTTGATAGGCTGCAAATCTGCAAATTATATGGCATCATTGGACACTGATCTAGATTTAAAATACCAAATTTATTCGCAAGACCATCCTGTGATTGTGTTTGGGGGTAATGCAAGTGCAGTCGATTTATTGCGTAAAACTGGTAAAATAAATAGAAAAAAATGATCATAACCATGTGATAGTGACAGCAAGGAGGAGGAAGATGAAGCAAGGAGAAAAATAGCAATAAAGAAGGTTGCCGCTGTTGCTCGACATTTGATGTGCATGAATGGAATAAAAAACAAACTGAATGACCATATGAAATGAAAATGGCATTCCCTATCATTTAGTGGATAGGCAACAAAAAGGAATTCACTGAGAACAGTTAGCATCTGCACTCTAACATACCACCACTAGAGGCTATTACTCTGTGTGGTCCCGCTTACCGAGAGGTTAGCTGGATTCAGACATAATATTTGGTATATTTGTACCAAGTGGCTACTTTAAGAGTCTAATAAGTGCTCATGCTTGAGAGGCCGAGCCTATCACCATTCATCTATCTTACGGAAGTTTACCGAATACAAAATATAGGTCCCAAATTACTTTTTCAATCCTGTTCAACATAAAAGCATCAATTTTTGTATACCCTTCTCGCATAGTTCTTATTTCCAACAGAAATTCCAGCTAAACTGAGCAAGGGCATGTTTTTGCCACTAATGCTGTAGCGATGTAAATAACACCATACACCGTACACCTTCTGCCCAGTAAAATAACATCTTTTTTTGAGCTAAAGTATAATAACATATAAATTAAATCGTTTGGGAACAGAAATCATTCTACGATAGAAGGATACCTTCAGAATGTGCAAGGGTTTATTGACTTGACCAACAACAGAACACATATTCAACAGCCTCGGGCATGTTTCGACCTGAGTTGTATTTAATTGGTTGACCTCTCCACTTAAATTCATTCTAAGTCTGATTTTGTCTCCTTGACGATGCTCAACCAATGCAAACGCATATGTAGTTGGAAGTTCTTTGGCCTCTCCAAACTGCAAAAAGAAACCCACCATACACGTAAAATAAAAGAGATTTCTGAGCAAATAAAGGTAGTTAATTAAACAAACATATTTAGGAGATTAGGCGATGTGCAAATAAAGTTAATAAACAGGCTTTATTATCTGTTTGCTAGAATATCAACAAACACACAGAAAGAAAAACACAATTCTAAAAGCACCGAACAGAAGCACCATTCTGAAAGCACAAAATAGACAATATCTGAACACAATCAACTGACTAACTACCTTCTTTGTTGAAATCAATAGCAGATCATTCTGCGATATTGATGCCCCGTGATCACAAAAGACCATAGCTAAGTGAAAACAATCATCTTCGGAGCATTCTAATACAATACAGGTGGTCCATTCTGTTTCTGCTATGACCAAAAAAGACATACAAAACACATGAGAAAAGAGAGAATGATAGCCTTCTCTGTTTAATTCAGACCTTCCAATTACACAAACCGAAAAGTGACCAAATTTCCTATTACTCCAAAAACAAAAACTTTACACTATTCCAGTCATAGAAAATGAGTGACTAAAGCTGTTTTAAAGTGCCAATACATCAGCCATTGAATAATTCTTTCCAGGACGCCTATAAATCCAAGAGATAATGAAAAATCGAGCAAAATCGATTAATGGGCATGCTCTAAAGCTGGAAAAATCATAAATACTAAAACGAATGAACAAAATAAACGAAAATAAAAATAAAAATTCAATACCCTCTTCCTCGTCTCTTCCTTGAAGTATCTGAGCCTTAACTTCTTCAAAAAGTAGTGGCTCAAAGGTTGCAGTATAGTCATCAACATCTTTGTATGTATTTTTTACTTGAGTCAGACCCAGAACACTTCCATCCCCAATCTTCTTCTTATTTTTCTGCTCCAAAATAAAAATCACACGAATCACAGCATCAATTAAAATGGCTGAATATACATATTTAGAGAGAGAGAGAGAGAGAAGTCGAAAGAAGTAAATACGCCAGATTCATTGAGAAGGCGAAGATAGTCCCAGCTGAGAACTATTTTGTAGAAGCGATGAATACTCGCTTCATCTTCTAGCTTATTCTTGTCTACGGCCATCTCACCTCCCCCTCGCACAGAGAGAGAGTCTTGGTTTTGGGAATACACACAAGAGGGGTTCTCAGAAGGGGTTTTTGGGCGGGGAATAGGGTTTATATAGTTTTGGCCAAACCGGCGGTGTCTCTGTTGGGCAGAACTGAAGTCTAGTCTGGTATTTGATATTTGATTTCTTCTTTAACTGGATTATTATTTTAGGAATTTTGCAAAAAAAAAAAAAGTGGAATAATTCACTATTAGTATAATTGCAAAAAATTAAAAAAAAATTAGGGAAATTTTCAATATTTTTTTCTATTCCAAGATAACAATTGTGGAACTCAATTATGACAAATAAGATTGTGGCACGTACAAGAATCACATGATAGGCTGAGTACGAGTGTACGGGATTAACTTGAACTCAACTCAAATTCATTATGAATTTTTTAATAGTTAGATTTGATGTTTTTAATATTTACATTGGATTTGAACCAAAAAATCTCAATTCAAATTTAATTCGGGCTCTACTTGAGTTGGAATTCAAATTGACAAATTTAACTCGAATTTAAAAAATTAAGGGGTAAACTCAAATTTAACCCAAATTTTTTAAAAAAACTATATATATATATATAAGAGATTTTAAAGTATTTGTGTTGCACCCTCAATAATTGTTATTAATGTTTGAATCCTATTTTGCAGATGTGAGATTTATTCTTTTTGTTGCTAATTAGCTTTGATAATGAAAAAATATATAATTTTTAGCTTCAATTTTAGGACTAAACACAAAACTAAACCTATTTTTGTTCAATTTGGATTTGATTAATTAAAAAACCGATATCAACTCAAGTTTAACTTGAATTGCAACTCAAATTCAAAAACTTAATCATTAGTTGGGCTCGGGTTAAAATTGCTAAAGTTGAGTTTGGTTTAGAGGTTTTCATATATTAAGTTGAACTTGAACCGATATAACCCATCGACCCACCCAATTTCTTCTAGTTGCGCCCTTAAAACTAACTAACTAGTGGGTCCTACGTGCAATACACGAAATTTAATTTTTTTGTGAATTTTTTTTTCTGCACTTATCTAATTAAAACATAAATATATAATCACCCCAAATTTTATGGAAGTTGTGAACATTAAAAGATAATAGATAGTGAAAATTTATCAAAGCTGTGAATACTTGGATGTGTGCTTATTGGTACTATGTATAAGATTTGGATTGGGGGAAATCTATTATTTGGTTTAATTAAATCAATTACATTTACCATTTGGAACTTATTTTATCATAAAAATTTTGTCTTTTGTTTAATAAAAATAATATTCAAGAAAATAAAGAATTTGAACGAATGCGTCTCAAACTTTCTCTCAACTAATTTGTTTATTATAATAATATATAAAAAAAAAAAAAAAAGATATCTTTCCCATTTTGAATTCCAACTCGTGGAATTAAGGATGCACGGAGAGGGGACATGTTTGGTCCATGGGTTTAGGTGGGATTTATAGAATAGATTTTATCAAAATTGTTCAATGCGTCACCTTATTCCTTATTTGATTTTAATTTCAAGTCTGGAATTTGAATTCTGCCCCCTAATAGGTCCGTAAGTAAAAATCATGTACAATGGTTTCGACAAACCAAAGGGGTGGGTGGGGTTTGATGGGTTGAGCCCAAGTAGTCCAATTTATGTATTAAAGCCCAACCCCGGTTGAGGAGCCCAACTTTATCGTGAATCCACCAAGCCAAAGGAGCCCAAAGCCGGTTAGACTTCTTGCTTAGCACGTCACCAAGAGGAGAGCACGGGAAGTTTATCTGCACCGCCTTAAGGAGCCCAAGGCTGGCTAGACTTCTTGCTTAGCACGTCACCAAGAGGAGAGCACGGGAAGTTTATCTGCAACCACCGAAGGAAGAAAACGGTCCAATCATTGACCACGTTTCATGAAGAGCTCCCCCAACCTCTTCCTTCCGTGGAGGATAAGTCGCGATCTCCACCAAAGATAATCTCTAAGCTGCGATAAAGAAGCCTTGAGGATATGTCATGATCTCCACAAGAATTATCTCTTAGCTACTATAAAATGGCTCTAATCTGGGAGAGGAGGGGGACACACATGCTCCATCAGAGACTTACAGAAGACGAACCGACTACCGGAGATTACTATTTTTTTTGATTCTCCATTCTCCCTCTCAAAGCTTGTATCTCCATTCTCCATACCCTTGAATCAATAAAATACCCGGCGACTGAAGCCATTGAAGAGTGGACGTAGGTCGAATTGACCGAACCACTATAAATTGTGTCTTTTTTAATTCTTTCGTTGATTTCATTGCATTTATTATCTATACTTGACAGGTGGTGTGCAAAACCATTTTTGTGCATCATCAGTTTGGCGCCGTCTGTGGGAAGCGACAAAATTCTCACTCCTGAACATTACGTCCATTAATTAATGGCGATCACTACTCGATCCATGAACCAACACGAAGACAATCCTCCACGAGAGGAGGAGATTGTTCCCCCGCCTGCCAACCCTGTTCCGGATACTTTGGTCCCGAATCCCCAACAAATATTGGAGACCATGCAGCAACTGGTTGCTCAAAACCAACAGTTACTGCAACTCATACTTGCAGGACAAGGAGGAACACCACACGGAGGTGCACAACATGGAGGACCCCAAGGTGGAGCACCACATGGAGGTGCACAACGTGGAGCACCACATGGAGGTGCACAACATGGAGGGCCCCACAGAGGTGCACAACATAGAGCACCCCAAGGAGCTCCACATCCTGAACATCAAGGAGCACCACGCCCAGGTGCCCCATTGGGCACCCCACTTCAGGAAGCCCAACATGAGGGAGCTGCACCTCCCCCTCCCCTTGCTTTCCACGGAGATGACCCTTATCTCCAGGAGGATGAGGGTGAAAACCAAAGCATGGGGCATGGAAGCCACTTCCATGATCATTCCAGAGGAGCCCCCAATCATTGGGACGAGAAGATAAAGGAGGTACAAAATCAACTCGGTGATGTCTTCAACGCTATGAAGGCACAGGGACCCGAGACTGTTGACCACCTGGTAAGGCGTACTGATACCCCTTTCAAATCTGATGTAGCAAACTACCCCCTTCCTCAGAAGTTCAAGATGCCATCTGTGGAGACCTTTGATGGAACAAAGGATCCACTGGACCACCTCGACACTTACAAGACCTTGATGCAATTGCACAACGTACCAGACGAAATCATGTGCAGGGCATTCCCAACCACATTAAAGGGGTCTGCCCGACAGTGGTTTGCTAAGCTCTCCCCCGCCTCTATTGCCTCTTTCGCCGAGCTTAGCAGATCATTCGTCTCACACTTCATAGGAGGGCGTCGCCACCAGAAACCAGTTACACACCTGCTTAGTATAAAGCAGGACCGCGAGGAGAGCCTGAGGAGTTACCTCACTCGTTTTAACGAGGAGGTACTCCAAGTTGATGAACCTGACGACAAGGTGACAATGACCGCTTTCTTGGGTGGCCTCCGTTCATCAAGTTTCCTTTTCTCAGTTCTGAAGCGCCCACCGAAGAGCATGCCAGAGCTGCTAGCCAAGGCCCAAAAATACATAAACGCAGAAGACATCACAAGGGCCAGGCGGGGTGAGTCTTCCAGAGCGGGTGAGAAAAGGAAGGAAAGAGAGAAGGACGATAAGAAGGAAACCAGCAACAAATATGGCAGGACAGAGAAAGTCCCTGTCAAGGACCGGCTAGGTCCTGCTCCTCAGAGGAACCGTCAACCTTTCACTCCCCTCAATGCTTCCGTGGAACACATCCTATTCCAGATCCAGGATGACCCCGCGATAAAGTGGCCTGGAAAAATGAAGTCTCCTCCAAATCGCAGAAATCCTAACAAGTATTGCCGCTTCCATCGTGATCACGGGCATGACACCGACGATTGCTACGACCTCAAGAGGCAAATTGAGGAGCTCATCCAGCGTGGTCACTTGCGTCAATACGTTGCTGGAAGGGAACGTGAACCACAACCTCACAACCAGGAAGATCAGCAGCCTGTGGGGGAAATCCACACTATCTCGGGGGGACTAGCAGGTGGAGGAGAATCACTTTCCGCGATGAAGGCTCATGCCAGGAAGGCAAGACATGTCTACGAGATGCGCCCATCTAAGGTGCCGAAGCAGGAAAGCGACGAGGTCATATCTTTTTCAAACAAGGACCTGGAGGAAATTCAACACCCCCATGATGACCCCTTGGTGCTCACCATGACGGTGGCCAACTTTCATGTGCACAGGATCCTGGTAGATAGTGGCAGCTCTGCAGATATCCTATTTGCAGAGGCCTATGACAAGCTCAACCTGGGCAGGGAGAGGCTACAGCCAATCAGGTCACCCCTCATTGGATTCTCAGGGAAAAAAGTGTATCCCCTTGGATCCATCACACTTCCCGTCACCGCCGGAGTAACACCCCGAAGCTCCACAGTCATGGTCAATTTCCTGGTAATAGAATGTCCGTCGGCCTACAACATCATATTAGGGCGACCAGCTCTTAACACATTAAGAGCTGTGCCCTCTACCTACCATCTCGTTCTCCGCTTTCCAACCTTAAATGGAGTCGGAGAGGTCAAAGGGGACCAAATAACAGCCAGAGAGTGCTATGTATCCTCTATAAAGGCTAGGAAGCCCCAAGAAGCATTGCAAGTTGAGGTCCTTGACCCAAGGGATGACTCCGCCACAGAAAGAGGAGAACCAGTCGAGGAACTCATCCCTGTGGTCTTAAAAAAAGAGCACCCAGACAGAAGAATTTACATTGGCTCTTCCCTTTCTGAAGAGCTGGCTCCCCTGTTGATTAATTTTTGGAGCATAATATGGACATCTTTGCCTGGTCGCATGAGGACCTTGAGGGCATCAACCCGGAAGTAGCTACCCACCACCTCAATGTCGATCCGCGATACAAGCCTGTCCGCCAAAAGTTAAGGGGAGCCTCCACTGAAAGGGCCCAAGCCATGGACAAGGAGATTCGAAAGCTGGTTGATAACGGAGCAGTCAGGGAAGTGGCGTATCCAGAGTGGCTCTCCAACGTAGTAATGGTCACTAAGGCTAATGGGAAGTGGCGTCTCTGTGTCGACTTCACAGAACTGAACAAGGCATGCCCAAAAGATAGTTATCCACTGCCGCGGATTGACCTCCTCATCGACGCCACCGCTGGGCATGAGTTGCTCACTTTCCTGGATGCATACTCGGGGTACAACCAGATTAGCATGCATCCCCCAGACCAAGAGAAGACATCATTCATCACGCCAAAGGGGACATACTGCTACAGGGTCATGCCCTTTGGGCTAAAGAACGCTGGAGCAACCTATCAACGGCTGGTGAACAAGATGTTCCAGTCTCAGATCGGGCAAACAATGGAGGTGTACGTGGATGACATGCTGGTAAAAAGCCTCGCAGCAGTAGACCACATTGATCACCTCCAAAAAACTTTCAACGTCCTGAGGTCCTATCACATGAAGCTCAACCCTGAGAAGTGCGCCTTTGGTGTGGGGTCCGGTAAATTCCTGGGCTTTATGGTCAATCAGAGGGGAATTGAGGCAAACCCTGACAAGATCAAGGCCATTCTTGACATGAAGTCACCTTCTTCAACCAAGGAGCTCCAGCGCCTCAATGGAAGGATCGCAGCATTAAATAGGTTTGTCTCCAAATCTGCAGATAAATGTCTCCCTTTTTCAAAACTCTCCGAAAAGCCTTTGAGTGGAAACCTGAGGCAGAGGAGGCTTTTCAAAAGCTCAAAGCCTACCTGGCAGCACCTCCCCTCCTGTCACATGCTGCCCCTGGAGAAACTCTCCATCTATACCTATCTGCTTCCCCATCAGCGGTAAGCTCAGTGCTCCTTAGAAACAACAATGGAGTGCAGAAACCAGTTTATTACGTGAGCAGGGCATACCGGGGGGCAGAGGTCAGATATTCAGCACTAGAAAAACTGGCACTCGCTTGGTCACGACAGCGAGACGGCTGCGACACTACTTCCAGGGCCATCGTATGGTGGTCATCACCGACCAACCACTTAAAAGAATCTTGGGAAAGGCGGACGTGTCTGGAAGACTTCTTAAATGGGCAGTAGAACTCGGGGAATTCGACATTCAGTACCAACCTAGGACGGCCATCAAAGCACAAGCCCTAGCAGATTTCGTAGCTGAACTCACACCAACAGAAGATGGGAACAGTGAGGATCCCCAAATGCCCAACGGAGACATCAAAAAGCCTAATAAAGACCCTCAAGCAAGCGCCCAAGTCTCCTCCCTAGGAGCCCAAACAACTTTTCCTGATGCCCAGGCACCGCAGGCTGCACCTCCAGCCCCTGCACCACAGGATGCACCTCTGGATGCCCAGGCACCACAAGCTGCACCTCTGGATGCCCAGGCACCACAAGCTGCACCTCAGGATGCCCAGGCACCACAGGCTACACCTCTAGTTCCTACATCACAGGCTACACCTCTAATTCCTGCACCACAAGCTGCACCTCTGGATGCCCAGGCACCACAAGCTGCACCTCAGGATGCCCAGGCACCACAAGCTGCACCTCAGGATGCCTAGGCACCACAGGCTGCACCTCTAGTTCCTACATCACAGGCTACACCTCTAGTTCCTGCACCACAGGCTGCACCTTTGGATGCCCAGGCACCACAAGCTGCACCTCCGCATGCCCAGGCATCACAGGCTGCACCTCCCCGGTCTTCCACTTCAAATTCCAAATTCTCCACTCTGCTTTGGAAACTCTATGTAGATGGCTCCTCGACTAGTGAAGGAGGAGGAGCGGGCTTAATTTTGATCAGCCCAGATGGCACCACTCTCAGATATGCGATGAAGCTCCACTTTTATGCTTCCAATAATGAGGCGGAATACGAAGCCCTCCTTTCTGGATTAAGGTTAGCAATGGAAATGGAGGTTCAACACCTTGCCACCTACAGTGACTCTCAGCTGATAGTCAATCAAGTGAGGGGCGAGTTCGAGGCCAAAGGAGCCAAAATGCAAGAATATCTCAGCATGGCCAGAAACATGATCACAAAATTCCACTACTTCCAGATAAACCACATCCCCAGAGAGGATAATATGGCTGCCGACGCACTCGCAAAGCTCGCTTCATCCATGGAAGCCTCATCAGGGGAACCAGTACTAATTGGTCACCAGTGCGAGCCCAGCAGGATGGACATGGAGGCCACTAATGTTGACTGTGTATCTACCGAATCAGACTGGATGACCCAAATCAAGGCATACCTCCAAGAGGGTGTGCAGCCAGATGATCCCCTAGAGGCCAGGAAGCTAAGGATAAGGGCCTCCAAGTTTGCCATCTTGCAGGACACTCTATACAAGAGAGGCTATTCCTTACCATGGTTACGATGTCTTTCACCTGAAGAAGCCCACTATGCCTTGCGAGAAATCCACGAAGGGATCTGCGGGAATCACTCTGGAGGGCGTTCCCTTGCCCACAAGGCGCTCAGACAGGGCTACTTCTGGCCTACCATGATGAGGGACGCTCAGGAGTTCTCCAAAAAGTGCGACAAGTGCCAACGCTTTGCCACTGTGCCAAGGCAACCACCCGAGGAGCTAACAACCATTTCAAGCCCATGGCCTTTCTCTAAGTGGGGCATCGATATCCTAGGCCCCTTGCCTCTCAGTAAAGGGCAGTGCAAGTTCGTGGTGGTGGCAGTCGACTACTTCACCAAGTGGTCAGAAGCAGAACCTTTAGCAAAAATCACAGACGCAAAGGTCAAAGATTTTATCTGGAAAAACTTGGTCTGTCGCTTCGGGATTCCCCATGCCATTGTCAGCGACAACGCCAAGCAGTTTGACAACAAGCTGCTGAACTCTTTCTGTTCTGACCTTCAAATAAAACAACCTCACTCCAGCCCGGCACATCCACAAGCAAATGGACAAGCAGAGGTCATGGTAAGAACCGTGCTACGCAATTTAAAAACAAGGCTCGAAAAAGCAAAGGGCCTTTGGGTAGAGGAGCTGCCAGGTGTACTGTGGGCTTATCGAACCACACCAAGAACCCCTACTGGGGAGACTCCTTTTTCCCTCGCATTTGGAACCGAGGCGGTCATCCCTGTGGAAATAGGGGTACACTCCCTAAGGGTCCAGCACCACGATCCCATCACCAACGAGGAAGGACTCCGTAGCAACCTCGACTTGGTGGAGGAAGCAAGGGAGATGGCTGTAGTCCGCAACGCGGAATATAAACGGCGCATGACAAGGTACTACAATTCGAGGGTGAAGCCCCGTTCTTTCCAACCTGGGGATTTGGTCCTCAAAAAAGTAATCCTCGCTACAAAAGATGCACGCGAAGGGAAGCTGGGACCAAATTGGGAAGGGCCCTACCGCGTAACAGAAGTAGTGAGACCAGGCACCTACAAAATCCAAGATTCTGAGGGAAAAGTTTTACTCCATCCATGGAATGCAGAGCATTTGAAAAGGTATTACCAATGACACCTTGAGAGCATCAAAGCAGTAGAAATTGGGACTTGATTTGATTTTTAGCGGTATTACCCAAGATTTCAATGTATTTCTTATTTTTTATTTTTTTGGGAATTATTGCCCAATATCGCTTTTTATAAGCAATAAATTAATAAAATTTTCTATGCCATTTACTCCAAAAAGATTTCCTGTATTTCATTTCAAAGGAGTATCGGTACAAACATAAGGCCAGATACCGCCTTTTCAAAAAAAAAAAAAAAAATCAAAAGTCCTAAATACTCTAACTGCTCTCATGGTCGTCCCCCACCTCCTCCTCATTGTCGTCAACAGCATCAGATCCCCCCTCATCACTGTCGTCAGTGGGCACGAAAGGTGAGAAGTCAATATTAGGGAAAGCGGTAGAAACTTTCCCTCGGAGATCCTCGAAACCATCAATAAAAGCATCTGCAAGACCGTTCTCCAAGTCTTCCTCAGCACGGGAAACTCTCTCCCTAGCAGCCGTCAGCTTTGCCTCTGCAACAGCTGCCTCTCTGAGCATGGCCCTCCCATGGGCCTCTACAAGCTCAGCCTCTCTGAGCGTGCTCCTCTCGCGGACTGCCAAAAGCTCAGCCTCTAGCTTAGTGGCCCTCTCATTGGCTGCAACAAGCTCACCATCCCTGAGCGCGCTCCTCTCGTGGACTGCCAAAAGCTCAGCCTCTAGCTTAGTGGCCCTCTCATGGGCTGCAGCAAGCTCACCATCCCTGAGCGCGTCCCTCTCGCGGGCCGCCAGAAGCTCAGACTCTAAATTAGAAAACCTTTCATGTGCTGCCACAAGCTCACCCTCCTGGAGCACGTCCCTCTCACGGGTCACCAAAAGCTCAGAATCAAGCTCGACAATCCTCTCCTGAGCAGTAATAAGCTCCCTCTGCACAAGGCTAAGATCCAGCTTCAGCTTGTCTTGATTATAGGCCCTCGAAAGCAAACAGATGAAGGAAGTCGAAACCTACAAAAGAAAAAAAAAAAAGGAGTCAAAAACACAGGAAACGACTGGAGAAAGGGAAATAGCAAACCCTTACCTGAGCCAGACCTTCCAAATACGTGTTGACGATATTATCAGTGCCCGAAGCGCTAAGCTCAGAAACTTCTGGCCCAAACACAAATCTCCCAAGCCTTGCCTGGATAGCTGCTGGTCTCCCCATCATAGCACCAGCCCAAATCGGCACTTGGGTAGAAGTTCCTGAACAAGGAGGAGACAAAGGAGGGGTAGCACGAGGAGAGGATAAAGGTGGAACAGATGTGCCTGGCAAGGAAGACTCTGGAGCAGCAGTTGGAGAAGTTGCTAGTTGAGAAGAAGCCACCGTGGAAGCCACATGGGGAGCATCATCTGTCCTTATCACTTTGGAAGAAGGAGGGCTCCTGCTAGAAAAATGGGACACCACCACCCTCTTATTCGCTGCAAGAAATAGAGAAGGGTTAAAAAAAAAAAAAAAAAAAGGGGAGAGGAAACTAGCTCACCCTTTTTCTTCGAAGAGGAGCTGCCAGATTTCTGAGATGGAGCTACAGCTCTAGTATACTTGGGCAGGAGAACTCCCAAATCTTTGCAAGGGCAAGCTTTGACAGCCTCCAATTTCCACTCCTGGTCCCGGGAAAGCACAGGTATATCTACATAGAAAAAGTGAGCACACAAAAAAAAAAAAAAAAAAAAAAAAGAAGAAGTGTGCAGCATACCGGGCTTTTTAGCAGCACCCCAATGTGTTGGCACCAAAACTCTGTCGGCTTCTGAAGCCCATTCTCCACCAATAAAGAAGAAACAAGATTTCCAGCCGCCGCAATTAGAGCGCATCCCTGTAAGCACTGTACCACTCCGCGCGGTAAAATAATACCATCCCCTATTTGGTGTAGGGGTTTCGCTCAAATTATATGCTGCATGAAACTCCATAGGGGAAGCATCCTCGTGGTGCACCTTTCTCCATAAGGCAAGAAAACCGAGCAGGACTCTCCAACCGTTGGGTGCTAGTCGCCCCGGGGTCAAGGAGAAGTAATGCAAGACTCGACAAATGGGGGAAGACATGGGAAATCTTAACCCAGCCTCAAGCATCTCCTCGTAAACGACAATATCCCCGGAAGAGTCATCGCAAGCAAACTCGCCCAACTCAGCCCGACGGCACAACACGGTCGGAGGGATGCGATAAGTAAAAACAAGCTTAGAAATATCTTCATCTGAACAGAACAAACTACGAAGGGTGCTCACCTTAGACCCGTTCATCATCGGGTCCCACTTTGCTGTTACGTTTCCTCTTCCGGGGCCTTAAGGAGTAGTCCAAATCACCATTGGGAGAGTCTTGAAGAACTTGAATCGGGGAAACTACAACAAGGGCTTGATCATCAATGGCAGCATCCAAAGCTTCCCTACTGCTTGCAATTTCTAGCCCAACGCCTGAAAGTGTGTCTGACTGCTGTTGCTCATCCAAACAAAGTTGCCCAGTAGCTTGAAGGGTGCTTGGCCTTTCAATATTACACAAAGCAGAATTTTCGGCGCAAAAATCAGCACCTAAGGCGCCCAAATCAGCACCTCGAATGAGAATCGGATCAGCCCGTGCTCCCAGGCCACTGCCTAGCTCTCCCTGACAAACCTTGGACTGATTTTCAGCACCCCTCGATGGAAAAATGCTGCTGCCCAGCGTTCCAAAGCCGCCCAGCGCAGCAGATCTGAAGCTGTCCGGGACAGCAGAAGCAGCAGCTAGGCTGCTGCCCAGCGCACCTGGGCTGTCCAGGACAGCAAGGCCAGCGCCCAGGCAGCTGCCCAGCACGCCTGGGCTGTCCAGGACAGGAGGAGCAGCGACTAGGCAGCTGCCCAGGCCCCCAGCGCGCGCGCGCGCGCTGCCCAGCTGCGCGCCTGCGCTGCCCATCTCCCCTTCCAGCGCGCCTGCACTGCCCAGGCCCCCAGTGCGCGCAGAGCCGCTGTCCAGGCCCCCAGCGCGCGCAGAGCCGCTGTCCAGGCCCCCAGCGCGCGCAGAGCCGCTGTCCAGGCCCCCAGCGCGCGCAGAGCCGTTGTCCAGGCCCCCAGCGCGCGCGCGTGCTACCCAGCTGCGCGCCTGCGCTGCGCAGCCGCGCGCCTGCGCTGCCCAGCCCGCCTTCGCTGCTGTCCAGCCGTCTCCCTACGCAGCCCAAGCCATTCCTCGCGCCGCCCATCTCCCATTCGCTGTCCAGCTTTCCAATTTCAGATCCACAGCTTTCTTCAACCTCCACCAATCCCTCTTCAATCGACATTGTTCACTTGAGAAGCTCAACTAGCAAGGAAAAAATCACACTCTTGAAAGGATTCAAGGAGAACACACACTTTGGCTTCAACAAAATGGGTAGGACTTGAGTTCTCAAAATTTTCAAGAGGTGGGTGCTCAACCTTAAAAATAAGTGAAGTGGTAATTTGAAAAAGAAGACTATATTTATAGTCTAGGGTTTTTTAAAAAGAGGAAAAAAGCCCAAATAGACTAATATGGGCCCTCTTCAAAATAAAGTAGGCAAATAGAAAATTATGGGCCCTCTTCAAAACAAAGTGGCCAAAAAGAAAGTTATAAGCCATTTTTAAAACAAAAAGGCCAAACAAAATATTATGGGCCTTTTTTAAAATAAAAGGGAAGAAACTTTAAAAAAAAAAAAAAAAAAAATGTAATCAATGCCTCCTTCTCCAAGTCTCCTTGGACATGGGGCATTGGGGGGCAAATGATGGGTTGAGCCCAAGTAGTCCAATTTATGTATTAAAGCCCAACCCCGGTTGAGGAGCCCAACCTCATCGTGAATCCACCAAGCCAAAGGAGCCCAAGGCCGGTTAGACTTCTTGCTTAGCACGTCACCAAGAGGAGAGCACGGGAAGTTTATCTGCACCGCCTTAAGGAGCCCAAGGCTGGCTAGACTTCTTGCTTAGCACGTCACCAAGAGGAGAGCACGGGAAGTTTATCTGCACCGCCTTAAGGAGCCCAAGGCCGGCTAGACTTCTTGCTTAGCACGTCACCAAGAGGAGAGCACGGGAAGTTTATCTGCAACCACCGAAGGAAGAAAACAGTCCAATCATTGATCACGTTTCATGAAGAGCTCCCCCAACCTCTTCCTTCCGTGGAGGATAAGTCGCGATCTCCACCAAAGATAATCTCTAAGCTGCGATAAAGAAGCCTTGAGGATATGTCATGATCTCCACAAGAATTATCTCTTAGCTACTATAAAATGGCTCTAATCTGGGAGAGGAGGGGGACACACATGCTCCATCAGAGACTTACAGAAGACGAACCGACTACCGGAGATTACTATTTTCTTTGATTCTCCATTCTCCCTCTCAAAGCTTGTATCTCCATTCTCCATACCCTTGAATCAATAAAATACCCAGCGACTGAAGCCATTGAAGAGTGGACGTAGGTCGAATTGACCGAACCACTATAAATTGTGTCTTTTTTAATTCTTTCGTTGATTTCATTGCATTTATTATCTATACTTGACAGGTGGTGTGCAAAACCATTTTTGTGCATCATCAGGGTTTATATAATTTCATAGCAAATGTTACAATTAATCCGTTCATTTTTCACGAGTATTTGTATCACTTCTCGGATATGAGATTGAATATGGTACATTGTTCAATCCCATTAACAAAATCTATAAATTGAATTTCGAAGGGTTTCATATATCCAATTCAATTTCTATCTTAAAAATCATCCAAGCAACTTTTTTTTTTGGGGAGGGGGGGTGTATTATCTGTAAATCTCTTTATTTCAATTTATTGATGTCACCAACTTGTTAAGTCCACATAAACCAATTAATGACAGAATTAGTCCCTATATGCTTCATATAAAAAGTTCTTTAGATTTAAACAATCACCTTTTATGTCTAATTGTGAATACAATATATTTACTAGCAATAATGTCCAAAGTCATTATATAACACAAAAAAAATATTAATTGTATAATATTTATATTTTAAATAATAATATATATTTTTTAATTATGTTATTTATAGTTAAAGTGAATACGAAAACCAATAAGAGAGATAGAGGAGGCTAAAAATAGAGATAGGTCTGGATTAGTAGGATTATCTGTCGTTGAAGAGTACTGGTCATAACCTGTACTTATAGGTACGATAAAATATAAAATTCAACCGTTAAAAAAATTGATCCCACTATAATAAATTTTTTCAACGCGTATATACTAATGTATATGAATAATGTTTGAAATACAAATTATATTAATTATAAATTAATCAAATATTAAATGACTAAACACACGATAGAAATAAGCGATGTGATGTATTTAGAGAAAAAATATATAAATGATTAAACATATGATAAAAATGAATGATGTGATATTTTTAGGAGGGAAATATGTAAGAGATAAAAATTCAAGTTGTTATGTATTTTATTAACTACAAATTAATCAAATATTAAATAATTAAATATATAATAGAAATAAGCGATGTGATGTATTCAGAGGAGAAATATATAAATAATTAAACATGTGATAGAAATTAATGATGTGATGTTTTTAGAGGAAAAATATATAAGGAATAAAAATTTAAATTGTTATGTATTTTATTATATAGATATTATATAGATGTTGGTTGAGTTGATATTTTTGAGTTGAGAAAAAAATTAAGAATAAATTTTTGTATCATTAGATCAAAATAAATAAAAATTGAATCAATCTTGACCGTTGTTGTACTTTTATAAGTTGATAATTCAACTTTTTGTCGTAATATTAAATCGAATAGCAATAACCCTGTGTATGAAGCCACTAATATTTTTATTTTAAATAATATTTTAATTACACAATTTAAAATTAAAATAAAGAAAGAGGAGAGTGTGGATTGACGTTGACATTGGGGGTTGTAAAGGGAAGTTGATGTTTTTGGATCGATAACAAAATTTTAGGATGAATTTTGTATAATTGAATCAAAGTAGATAAAGATTTGATTAATATTAACCATTATAAGTTGAAAATTCAATTTTTTGACGGTAATCTCATATTAGTATCACATGTAATAATTAGCTTTAGGCTTTATCCCTCATTAAATTACTGGAAAACGAGTTGATAAAAAAGAATAATATAACATTGATTAAAAAAAAAAAATGATCAAATGATATAGCATTGTAATAATGATACTTTTATTTACACTTCTGTTTATTTAAAATTCAAGTTTTGCTTCCTATATTAGTTGCCACATCAATTTTATCATATTTTGTAATTAGCATAACATTACCCCCATAAAAAAAAATTAGGTCTATCAATAATTCGTTTGCGTCAGGTCTTAGTGAGTTCGTATAAAAAAATTTTCCCTCATATTTGATTTGTTTATTAACTAGAGGTAATATGTGGCTAAAAATATGGTATAACGTATGTGAGAAGTAATAGATTTACGAAGAAAAAAAATTAAATGTGAATAGTTTTGAGAGAGATGTTGATGACCGTTGGACGTGTCTATTTAAGACCGTCGAATAAACTTATTGAAATCTGCTCTATTTTATATTATAGATATAAATTCGTGTTTAATGAATCGTGTCATATTGTTGTGTATAAATCGTATATAACTGATATATAAACGAGTCGTATTATATATTCATTAAAATTTATTACAATTATACTCAATTTATTTATTAATTATGTTATAACGGATTCACTAGTTTTATAAACGGAAACTTAAGGAAGAAGCAGATCTTCTAATTGCGTGTTGTTTATAAAAAAATACATCAATGGCCAAAGTGAAAATCTGAAAAAAAAAAAAAAAAAAACTAGGTGTAAAAATATTATAAATCTATGTAATTATTTTCTATTTAGCTATCATAGGAGCTTGATCCATGTTTGCCCTTTCTCTCAGGCAGCTGAGGTTGCGGGGGCTATTTCGGCGGAACGCAACCCTAAAACACCCTCACATACCTACATCTTTCGCCGGAACAACACCGGCCAAGCCTGTCCGTCGACTTGTTCCGTATGTTTGTGATCGTTAACACGTCAAACCATATTCATTACCCATTCGAAATGGTATAGCCAATCCAAGCTCGTCAGTGTATCGAAAAAAAAAAACGCAGTCCACCTGTTCGATATAATGCCCTTGTGGAGTCCCAACCATTTGGCGATAAACTATTTCCAAGCATTCCGATTGTTCGATTCCTTCATCTTCTGTAAGGCCCAAAGGGTGTCCAAGATTGCTTCAACTGCTCATTTCCATTGTCAAACCCACATAGATGATCACCCCCTTCCTCCTCCTCAAACTGCCGAGTCCATTTGGTTCACCAAGGTCATATATACTCTCTGTTTTCGTCACTCTTCATCTCTCAGTATTTTCAACTCTGACTATTTTCGTAATAACTTAGACCCTTTGATTGCTTTTGACGTTATCAAACACATAAACTCTTTCTTCAATAACCCCACCTTAGCTTTCAAATTCTTTCAAGTGACTAGAGAAAATTTGAATCTCGTTCATTCTTTTGGGACTTATAATGTGCTTTTGAGGTCACTCTGTCAAATGAGACTTCACGATGCCGCTAAATTAGTATATGGTTACGTGAAAATTGATGGATATTTACCTGAAATGTCAATTTTAGGGTTTTTGGTATCGTCCTTTGCCAATGTAGGCAAGTTTGATATTGCAAAAGAATTATTGATCGATCAAGCCGAGGTTAGCAATGGCGAAGTGGGGATAATAAGTTCTTACGTGTACAATGATTTGTTGAATTTGTTGGTGAAGCAAAACCGGGTAGAGGAGGCTGTTGGATTTTTTCGAGACCATATTTTGAGATTAAGGAGTTTTTGTCCTGATACTTGGAGTTTTAACATTGTTATTCGAGGTCTGTGCAGGGTAGGAGACGTTAATAAGGCTTTTAAGTTTTTGGATGATATGAGGAGATTTGGTTGTATGCCTGATCTTGTTACATGCAATACTCTAACTAATGGATTGTGCAGAATTGGAAATGTGGATAGGGGGCATGCGTTTTTGAGAGAAGTCAAGTCACAATTTGGGCTTTCACCGGATGTTGTGACTTATACATCTGTAATATCGGGGTACTGCAAGTTGGGTAAGATGGAGGAGGCTTTGAATCTTTTTGATGATATGTTTAGTTTCGGAATAAAGCCCAGTTTGGTTACTTTTAACATTCTTATTGATGGGTTTGGTAAGACTAGCGACATAGTCTCAGCTTTGAATATATACGAGAGGCTGCTTACGACTGGTTGTTGCCCTGATGTTATTACATTCACGTCTCTAATCGATGGTTATTGTCGGACTGGGCAGGTGGACCAGGGTTTGAAGCTTTGGGGTGAAATAAACGCAAGAAACTTATCTCCTAATGCATATACTTTCTCCGTTCTTATTAATGCTTTGTGCAAGGAGAACAGACTAAATGAGGCTCGTGATCTCTTGAGGCTGTTAAGATGGAGGACGGATATTGTCCCACATCCATTTATCTACAACCCTGTGATTGATGGCTTTTGTAAGTCTGGTAATGTAGATGAGGCAAATGTGATTGTTACAGAGATGGAGGAGAAAAGGTGCAGTCCTGATAAACTGACATTCACAATTCTCATTTTGGGGCACTGTATGAAAGGAAGAATGTTTGATGCAATAAGCATCTTTAATAAGATGTTGTCGGTTGGTTGTGCCCCAGATAACATTACTGTAAATTGTTTGATATCTTGCCTTTTGAAGGCTGGGATGCCTAATGAAGCCTTTAGGATAAAGCAAACTACATCGGAGGACTTGAATTGGGGCATGTCATCCTTAAGTAGAACTATTCCATTTAGGGCAAATGTGGATGTCCCAGTGGCTGCTTGATCGAAAGGGTTGCTTTTTTGGTGCATTTGGCTTTGTGGACCTAGCAGTTGCTTGAGTTCCTTCCGCCATTATGCTTCCACGTTGATTAAAGAGTTCCAGCTCGTGGAATTAGTAACTCAGCAAGCAGTAAGTATAGTCCAATTTTTGGTTTGTGAGATCATATGCATTATCTTTCACAGTTTTACATGCCGTATACTTCTACTCATTTGTGAAACATTTATGTGTGCAGCTTTGTTGCTTTTATATTTGGGATTCGGTCTTGATTACTTGATGCGAGGCAGTTTTTTATGGGTCAGAATGCAAGGCAGTTCAATACGCAAAAAATGACATAACTGGACAAAGACCACGGACAAGGAGAAATTCATAGAGAAGAAATGAATCTAAGAGAAAGAACAGTGAAAGCAAAAAAAAAAATGTTAAAGAACAAAGAGATATAGTGATGTTCTCAAGTTTCTCATGATGAGTAAAAATTATGTTGAAGCAAAAATTTTGTTTTTTTTGTGATCTATGCACTGATGAAGTATGGCATAATAAGTTATGTAGGAGGTCCTAAGAAACCCTACACCTTTTTTTAGAGAGGTAAGAGGGGGGGGGGTATTAAAACTCGATTATATGGCAGAGGCTTTCTGTGAGGGACTCCTTTTGTCCATGACAATGTTATGATTTTCTCAAAATTGATTATATATATACCCTAACCAATGATGATAGGCTTGTTAAAGGAATGTTATTTGCTATCATATCTCAAGATATATAATTCATTTTAGAGGCGAACTTGCACTGTAGCACTAGCATCTATACAACTGTCTATAAAATAAAGTTATCCGTTTGATTGCTACCTTATAGAAGAAAGATAAAGTAACCCCCTTTTTTTTTTGGGGGGGGGGGGAGATTTGAAGTTTTTCCTCCGTGGGTTATTTCAGTTGTAGATTTAGTCCCTTGATCCACATTTATTTTGCATCATTTCTCTGGCTGAGCAGCTAAAAGTTTCAAAATTGAAGTAGTATTGAAGCCTTTCCTCCCCAATAAATTTAAAAATATTGGGTGTTCTAGTTTTATCTTTGAAGTTTACCCATATTAATCTTGGACGTTAATTTTTTGCTATGTTCGTTTAATACAAGCATTAAGATACAGATGTGACCATTAACATCGGGTTGCGTTGCTTTATATTATATTGCTGATATTTAAAAGTGCGGGCTTTGACAATGTCAGGATCTTGAACAGGATCCTTAAAGTTTCAACTTTATGAGTGGGAACTTCTAATATCAAGCTTTATGTTTTGAAACCTTTTCTTCATAAGATTTTTCGGCAATTTTCTTTTTAAAATTTCTCTCCAGTCCTATATTTTGGCAACAGGTTGGGGGGTGAGCAAAGTAGATGATCCAGTAAGCATTTGCAAGCTGCTGTCCATAGGCTTAGGTGTTAATGCTTCTATGTGTGTGCATATTATTTTGTTGTAGACGTCCTTTTGATTCTGTTGCATACTGATGTTATTTCAGTCTGCATTGGAGAACGTGGGAGTTGCTTTAGCACATAAGATACTGAGATGATAAATCACCTAGGATGATTTATAATTCACAACAAGAAAAGGATGGTGCAGGGATTGAGTGGGAGAGCTTAACTTTGTAAACGGAATGATCTAGTAGATGTCATTGGTGGTCTGTACCTGTACAACTGGATTAGGAGGACTATCAAGTTTTGCCCTTTAAGACTTCAAATCACATCATTTTGCCTATTTTATTTCGACAGGAGTTTGAAAAGGTTGGTAGTGAAAGAATACATTTAGATGACCAATATCCATTGCACATCTATCTGGAGAAGTAAACTTCAACCATTCATGATGGCCACTGTATTTTCTAGGGGTTACTGTTTTTCTGTTTTGTGTACAAATAGGATGGAACTGAAGTATGTTCTCTATGGGAGTTCATATATGAGCACGCTAATATCTTTATTAAATTATATCTTCTCGAAGCTACCTGTTCATTTGTTGAAAAAGTAACATATGATTATAACCTTCCAAAGAAAAGGTCTTATGGTTCTTGGTTATCTCTATTGGCCTAAAACCAGGTGATTCTCATTAATCTTAAGAAGGGCTAAAGTGTCATGGATGCTGTTCAAAAAGTGAAAAGAAAATCAAGATACCATATCATACAAATACCTATTAGATGACTTCTCCATTTGCTGTCATCATTTGTATGGGATGGGGGTTGGTCTGGGCTGCATCTAATTTTCCTACTCTTTCCATCTCCTAAAGGCAACCCCAACAGTTTTTGCTGTCTTGTTGGTGTTGTAATGGTTGGAGACATCCAATGGAAGATCCCTTAAGGTTGTTTTACATGTTAGGAAATCTATACGCTATTTACTAGAGGATTCTCAAGATCTATTCTCCTTGCGTGTGTTTGAAGGCGAAAACAACATAAAATAATGTTTAAATGGGTTAATCAAATGGGTACCCTATGGAAAAATTGAATGGGAGTAGATTGACCAAGAGTATGAGGAATTTTGATAGGTTCATTAGGGAAACCAAGCTTAGGGACCCTCATTTAGCTAATGGTATGTTTACATGGTCTAATCTTAGAAGAGACTCAATTTGTAAAAGGTTGGATAGATTTTTACTGGGTGGGAGAATTCTTTTCCTAGATAAGGTAGGAGGCTTTAACTAGGGTAACGTCAGACCATTGTCTTATTGTTCTAGGAGATTCTAAATTTTGATGGGGACTGTGTCCATATAGATTTGAGAATATATGGGTGAAGCATAGAGGATTAAGAGTGCAACTTGAGTGGGCTAACTAAAAAAAAACAGTGTTAGGGTTGAGGTTAGGGTTACGGTTGAAAAGCTTTAACCTGAATTGAATTTGGGTAAGGCTCGAGTTAAGAGCCGGGGTTCATAGGTTTAACCTAAAATCAATCCGAATTGATGAAATCGGGCTCAACCCGAACCTAACTCGAATTTGTGTATTATATTTATATAAACAATATAAAAATAAAATATAAGTACATATTTTGTAATTATTATTATTTAAAGGGGGAGTGAAATGTGATTTATAAGGACTATAGATGATGAAAGAAGTTTACACAACTAATGTGGATAGTAAGTAAAAAAAGAAAAAGAAAGACAATGAGTTGTCATCCCACGTTGGATAGACAACTCAAATGATATCTCCTCTCTCCCCAATATAAAGAACTCCCCTATATATAAAGAAGGCTCACCCTTGATAGGCTTAATCTTAGTGGGCTATGTAGGCCTATGTAATAATCCAATATTATGTAGAGGCTCATACTTAATTTAGAATTATTGTTTGTTGAGCACGAATTACTAACCCGAATTAGGCCTGCATTGGGTAACTCGATTTCTACCTGAGTTTGTTCGAAATCAACTCGGGCAATACTCGGGTTGAGGTAGGGTTAGAGTTGAAGATTTTATACTTAGAGTTGAGTTAGGGTTTGCACCCCTATAGAGGATTTAGAGACAAGATTAGAGAATGATGGTCGGAGTGTGATGTGCAAGATTTTAAGGGATATAAGTTCATGAAAAAACTTTAGTTTGTGACATAAAACTTGAAAGTGTGGAATAAAGAACAATTTGGAGATGTTTTATGAAATGAAAAGGGTAATTTTGGATAAGATTGATGATATTGACAAGAAGGAAGTTGACTGGAGCATTGATGATGAGGTGATAAGGGAGAGGAGGGAGCTTAGGAATAGACTTAAGGAGGTGGTATTCAAGGAAGAAATAAGTTTGAGACAAAAATCAAGAGTCAAGTGAATTAAGGAAGGTGATAATTCAAAAAAATTTCATAGAGTGGGAAATGGAAAATCAAAGAGGAAAATATTGATAAGCTATAGAAGGATAATGGTTTGATTGAGATGGAGATTGTTGACTTCTTTGCTAATCTTTATTCTAGCCATAATGAGTGTAGACCTATTTTAGAGGGGTTGAAGTGGTGTCCTATTTATGGTGCACTATTAGAATGGTTGGAGAGACCTTTTGAGATTGAGGAGATTAAAAAAGTAGTTTTTAAGCGTTCTAGGGATAAAGTCCTGGGATTTGATGGATTCATAATGGCTATTTTTCAAGAGTGTTGGGAGTATATGAGGGATAATTTAATGATGGTTTTGGAGGATTTTTTTCATAATGGTGTTGTTAATGCAGGTATAAATGTTTCATTTATTTATCTGGTACAAAAAAAAAGTCAATTCTTTGAAACCGAAAGATTTTAGACCTATTAGTCTTATTACGAGTTTATATATGATTATAGCTAAAGTCCAGAGTGTTTGGATGTTACTATTTCAATGTGTCATGGAGTTTTTGTGAAAGGACGACAAATTATGGATATGGCTCTTATAGCTAATGAGTCGGTTGAAGATTACAGAATTGGAGGGAAGACATTGTCTTAAAAATTGATTTTGTAAAGGCATTTGACCATGTGGATTGGTCTTATTTAGATTTTGTGATGACAGTGAAAGGTTTTGAGAATAGATGGATTTTGTGATGCTTGGGATCAATTAATTTTTCTGTTATGTTAAATGAAAAACTTAGGGGTAAGTTTAAAGCTTCAAGAGGGTTTAGACCGGGGATCCCTTGTCGCCATATTTGTTCACTTTGGTGGTGAATGAGTTGAGTAGGTTAATGGAGAGGGCTGAAAGATCGAATTTGGTTAACGGTTTTGCCATAGGAAAGGAGAGTATTTCGGTGTCTCATTTGCAGTTTGCAGATGACACGAGGGAAAGGACAGTATCTATGACTTGTTTGGACTTTTATGGGTTTGGGAGGAAGTGTAAGAGGGAAGACTCTTTGGCATTGTACTCCTTTTGTAACAATTTGGGTTCTATGGATGGAGAGAAACACGCGAATCTTTGAAGACAAATGGGAGATGTTGAGGGTTTATGGGACCAACTTTATTTCTTGTCTTGTTTCTGTGCATCAGTGACAAAAGAATTCAATAATATTCCTTTATTTAGTATCACTTCTAGTTGGACGGCATCTTGCGGATTTTAAAATGAATTCAATTGCCACGTCTTTTGTTTTTCTCTATATTGTACTAATCACTAGGTTGGACTGCTTGGGTTGATCCTTGTACTGCTGCTTTTTTCCAGTTATTAAAAAATTGTTGTTTCTTAGCAAAAAAAAAAAAAGAAAAAAAAGAAAGAGAGAGGTTTGATGGCTGACTGTTTGAGAGATAATATCATTGTTGCATGATTGTCGCCAGTGATGGAGGTGACCTTTGTTGTTTGGCACATGTTTTCCATTTACATGTCTTTGTAGCGTACGTGATTATATCAAGCTCGTTGAAAGCTTGATAATTTGTTAGAGTGGACATCTGATGCCTGCTTTGTGCTTTATGTTCTTTCTGTATGGGATTGAAAAGCTTGTGTAATTTTGTGATAGGACATTTCCAATCAACATTTGTGCATAGTATTGCATCGGTTCTCTGAGATTAATAAATTGAATTGTTTACTGCACATTGCCCTTGGTCTAAACCCATTCACTTTGCAGGGAAGTGTCAGACAAAGCTTATTTTTGTGAGTCGTGATATGTGTACTAGGATGCACCTTCACACTGACACAGTATTGTTGGTTAGTACCCTTTTGCGTTTGACCCTTTTGATTCAGGTGGAACTGAGAGAGTGTCTCCATGATTGAATCATGGTAATATGGTGTACTGGGATAGAATGTGTCAGTATTTGGCCACATTTCAAATATTTCCTTAATTTCTCATTGTCATACTTGAAGTGTAAATCTAACTAGGGTCAACGCATTTTACTTTACCTGTATTATAATGATTGCTTATGACTATTTTCTGAAATGATTAATGGTATTTTTTCTATCTGATTTTGGAGCTTGATTATATGGTATCATGTATAGCAGCTGTATTTGGGTCCAGAATATTTTTTGGCTTAAAAATTGGGCAATAATTTTCACCCACTACTATTGTGAACTTGATGGTGTCTGTTAAATAACTATCTGATACCAGATAATTGTGTGATTTTGTCTTTGTGTATTTCTATGTTTTATTTTGTCACATTCTTTACCTTTTCTCGTTTGCCATGGTTTGCTTTGCTACCAATTCAGCAAAGTTGTTTGGCTGTCACTGGAACTCCTGGACATGTCATATGGGTGCAGCAGCTGCTTTTCAAAACTTAATTTTTGGCCAATTTAAGGCAGGAGTGCTTTTGTTCAACATACAAAATTTAAAGATCTTTATTTCAGTATGGCAATGTCAAGGGTGTACATGGAGTCAATCTAGAGGATATTTTTGTTTTAAACTGAGAACATTAAAGGGTTTATATGTTATTTCCATAATATAGGGGAGACTGCATGTAATTAATTAGACACCAAACTGTTTTCTTGAGTGACAAATAATATAGACTTGCATAGCTACTGATGCGTAGATTTTTCATGCTTGATTTTGTGTAGCTTGTTAATCATGATATGCGATATTGTATAAAAATCATGATCTTAGTGAAATAATTACTTCTTCCTGAGAAAGATTAACTTTGCATTCACTGTATGGGTTTGATCTTGTCAATGCTTCTGACTGCTCTGTAGGCAGGATGAATGAACTTGGTTCAGCTTGCAGCTTACTGACGAGTGCCAGTTCAGAAAGTTCTTGCTGTGAGTTTCTCTTTATCACTTTTGGTTTGAGTACTGGCATCATTTTGACATGCTTTGCTTTTTACCCTTCAGAGAAACCTGTTATTTACATTTATTTTTTTGGAAGGTGGTGTTTACAATGTTTAAAATAAAGTACCGGCCTCGAATCTGTATTCATCCGTTTAGTTGATTCTAATGCTTGTATTACAATTTGGATCCATGCACCACCAAATTTTTATTGTCATTATTACTTATTTGAAATGTGACTTTCTGCTGTATATGGACAGTTCGATCTTCATGGTTCAAGAATCAGTAATGGCTTTTAGCCTAACATAAATTATTTTGATGTGTTTGTTGCAGTTTATTGGAGCTTAATTTAAGCATGAAACAGCTTAAATGAGCCATATTCTCAAAGCTGATCAGGGGTTGCTGCTGAGCTTGAGTGTACCAAAAAGCTGTCATCCAAATTTTATAATTGCCACTGTGCCCCTCTATAAATCCCCCATTCGTCCGAATGCCCCCTCTCAGACTCTCTCTCTTCTCTCTCTGTTGACCTCCAACGAATGGTAGAACATCAGTGGTGATGCCAGGGCACCCTGCGGCATCCTCAGATACCAATTTCCAACATCTCTCAGGTATGTNACCTCCAACGAATGGTAGAACATCAGTGGTGATGCCAGGGCACCCTGCGGCATCCTCAGATACCAATTTCCAACATCTCTCAGGTATGTTCTTCTCTCTTCTCTCACAGATTTCCCCCTCTCACCCTCACTTTACATATTCATAATACACCTCAAAAAATTTACAGCCCCATATGGCCACAGTTGTTGAGGTGTTACCAGAACTTTGAATGTCATTTTACTTGCATTGGATTCTATTACAGGAACATGTTTGAGATTTCCAACTTAATTTGGGTTTTTGTTGAACTAAGATTTAAAGTTTCTAATTACAAAAAGAGTTTAGAGTTCTGAAATTGGAGGGAATTCCATGGAGTTCATATTCAAATTCGCCAATAATTTTTTAGGTGATTGAAGTTCAGATGACGAAATTCAACCAGAGGGTTCTTGAAGAACGTTCCATGGCTTATTCGTTTTATATTTTTATTTTCAGATTTCTGGGTGAATTGTCGGGTGACGAGTCCATGCTAAACTGTTGTTCACTTGTATATTTCTGGCGCAGCCCCTGTACCCCTATCCCTTACGTTTAAGAGTGGAATCTGCCCAAGAACGTCCATTCTTGTGGTTGTAAAAAACGGCTCCGACTCTGTGAACGTGCCATTCCCTGGGCGTAAGTGAGAGTAAAGTGGTGGGCCTACCCATCCCAACCAGCGGTGTGCTGGGATTCCTGAAGAGAAGGAGCAGAGGTTGAGATCAGTCATGGAGTTCGGGGCATGGGTGGTTCTTGTGGTGGTTTTTTTTGGTATGATAGAGAGTTCTTGAGCTCACTAAGACTAGATTCTCAAGCGGTAAACATAATAGTTATTGACTTTGGGCATAACCTTCCCTGATAATAGTTTCTAGATGAACCGGCTCTGTTTTTAAATCACGAGCGTGCTAAATAGTACATGTTGGTCCAAGGTTATCTCTAATTTTTTTTCTGTAAGGTTGAATCATTTGTGTTGCTTGGATTGCACATTTCAAGACAAAATTCAACTGTTTCTATTTCTTTATTTGCTGTGCTCAACAAGATTTTATTTATCTATTTTTACTTCATACATGTCGGCTGAAGTCTTCAACTGCCACGTTAATTCATTCCAGATATCTTCGCTTGCCATGTTAATTCATTTCATGTGCATTCGACACTTAGCATAATGATTACTCATTCTAGCGCAGGCTATACTTATTCATGGGGGAATGAAAGACAAATATAGGAATCAGGAGACTTTGTGATCAGAGAAAGAGAAGGGGCATGGTTGGTGTGTCACCAGGTTGGTGGAGGAAGAGGGGATGACCCTCCGAGTTCACATCAGAAATTGCAAACTTGGACACGAACGAAAATCTTGAATTTTGTGGAAACAAAAGCAAGCCACTTCTGTTCTCTGAGCTGATGTATCCATACATGGAGCATGACTATCAGATAAACCAGATTGGAGTTCATCGGCTGCGTTCCGGACTTCAATGGCAGCCTCCACCATTTTCAAGGATGGCCCTCGCTCCTTGCTCCTCAAATGAAGAAGATGCATCTGAACTACTGGATAAGAGTTTGTATTGATGATCTCAAAATATATAGTTGCTTGTATTTATCAAATTTTCATTATATAGATGTAAGATTTGCGAACAATAAGAATTATTTATCTGAAAAGTAGCAGTTCTGGTTTTTTTTTTTTTTTTAAAAATTTTCTCAAGAACGTACAGGCTGGCAACTTTTATTTTTGGTCAGTGTTTGAAACTATTAGAGGGGATGGGGCCGATGAAGTTCAAACCCGTGACTTAACGGTCTAACAGCAGACTGCGGAACCCACATTAGGCCACCACTGATCTTCTACAGGATAGGAACTTAAAAGTTTATTATTGTGATCATTTAACACAGTTTGCTATCTGGTACACATTCCACCAGCAATATCCAACTCTTGTAGTTATTCCAACAAAAAGGGGTAATTCAAATGCCTCATATATGCCTCATATATGCCTCATATATAAACTTAAAAGTTTATTATTGTGATCATTTAACACAGTTTGCTATCTGGTACACATTCCACCAGCAATATCCAACTCTTGTAGTTATTCCAACAAAAAGGGGTAATTCAAATGCCTCATATATGCCTCATATATGCCTCATATATAAACTTAAAAGTTTATTATTGTGATCATTTAACACAGTTTGCTATCTGGTACACATTCCACCAGCAATATCCAACTCTTGTAGTTATTCCAACAAAAAGGGGTAATTCAAATGCCTCATATATGCCTCATATATGCCTCATATATAAACTTAAAAGTTTATTATTGTGATCATTTAACACAGTTTGCTATCTGGTACACATTCCACCAGCAATATCCAACTCTTGTAGTTATTCCAACAAAAAGGGGTAATTCAAATGCCTCATAGTATTATATGGTGTATATTACTAATACAAAATTGTACATGTTAAATGAATGTCTGACATTTATCTACTTTGTCAGATTTTTTTCCCTTCACCGGTCAACGTTAAATGTTTGTGTATGTGTGTGTGTGAATGTTTGTTTTTGTGTGTGAGAGAGAGAGAGCATAATTACAACCATCGAGTAGGTAGTGAATTTCTATAAATGTTAGAACCCACAATGAAATCAATAGTTATAATTATTAAATTTATTTTTTAAATCTATATAACATTGTTCTTTCTTTTGACAATAGGTTTGATTATTCACATTCTTGGTAATATAAATGTAAGATAAAACGCTATACAATTGGAAAATACTTTTTAATATTATATTAAAAAATAACTCTCAACAGTAGAATTTAATTTAAATTACTTGTAGTCATTAATCATAAAAATAATAAAATAAAATAAATTTTTATATCACTTTTGTTATGTCTCTGATTAGATATAAACTAGGGTTAATTGGTATTTGAAGGCACGGTGCAATATGAACGGTTTTGAAAGGAATGTTTGTGGTTATTGGATTAGTTTATTTAAAATCGTCTGATTAATTTATTGAAGTCTGCCCCGTTTTATATTATAGATAGTATTATTAAATTATAAATAAAAATTAAAAAGTCTAACTGGTCCAATTAAGACTTGGCCTTGTCGTGCTAATTACACAATCCTCCTCCTCTCTCTCTCTCTCTGTGTGGGTATGTGTATGTGTATGTATATACGTATATGTATATTTACCCACGCGACGTACAAATAAGATAGACGCGTAGAGACAGAATTGAGGTGGGTTTCAATGGCGGTGGATTGGGATTTGGGATGATGAGTCTGTCCAAAGTCTATATAAAGGTTGGTGTCTACAACACAATTACCGCCTTAAGAAGAGACCTCTAAGTCAACAAAGCTTCCAAGAATATTTTCTTTCTTCTTCCAAATCCAACTCACCTGCTTCTGCTTGCTATCCTATTAGGAGGAGGATCAACCAACTCCTCTCTCTCTCTCTCTTTCGATTTGATTTGATTTGCAATTTCAATGGAGAAATCACCATCTAAGATGAGAAGGAAAAGGAAAAGAACTGATGATGAGAAGAAGGGTTTGAGTTTGAGGTTCACAGAGCCAGAATTGGACGCAGCTTTACAGCTAATTCAACTCAGCGGCGATTCGGAAGACAAGGATAACGATAATAGCACCATCGACGTTGTACAATTGAAACATGAAAATCAAAGCAACGACGATACAGATGATGTATCTTCCGCTATGATTGAGATTGAGAGTCCCACCAAGAATTTCGAAAAGGAAACGTGCTCGGGAAGAAAGAGAAAGTCGAAGTCGAAGTTTCGGTCCATCGTTGATCTCTACAGAATGACGAAGCCTTTGATGATCGGCAAGCATGGCATGAAGACCAGGAGATGATGATCAATGATCATTGTACGTATGTGATCTTGTTCCTTCTCGTATCTGCTTCTGTAAATTACCAACCTGATCATAGGGAAGAGATAGAGAGCGTTGTTGTTGATGAATTGTAGATACTTTTGGTTCTAGTATTTTCATTCTGGATTGGAATTTTGAAATTAACTGTTCTTTCTCATTGGATTGGAAGCCCCTGGTGTTCTTCATGGTTTCATTTCGGGTTTTTCGGTGATTTTTAAGCATAAAATATTCAAGAAATAAAAGGGCGTACCCAGTATATTGTGGGTCTGAAGAAAGTTAGATAAACGCAATCGGGGAAACTGTTTTTGAAAGAGAAAGCATGTGTGCATGGGTTGTTTGTTTGTGTTTGCATGCTTTGGTTGCGTGGGTGGTGGGTGGTGGGGGGGCTATTGCAGGCGTCTCAATTCTTCACACATCTCGTGAACCCATGATTGATAAATTTGGCATGGAGATCCATAGACATCATCTTGCCTCCCCTTGGTGTCTTTTTCAAGTTTGGCTGCCAGATAGAGTTCTGAATCTGTGTGTTGCTGACTATCTTTGGTTGGCTACCTGGAATTATCTAGGCTATTTGGGTCATCACCAAGACCTGATCCTTCAATTCTTCTTAGGTGGAGATGTGAAACCCATAATGTCTTTTCATTTCTGCTAGAGGAGGAGGAAGAAGAGGAGGAGCTGGCTTACTGTATTGCTTTATGAACAGTACTGATTTGGTGTTTAGATTCCTCCCTGTGGAGTCAATATTTTTATTTATATTTTAATCTTTTTTTTACTTTTTCTTTTCCTATTGATGTGCTAAAGGTGGTAAGTTTAGTTTTACTACAATGGGATGGTAAAACCTGTAAATTTAGCAAACTTGTCAAATAAATAAATGAACACAAAATTGACTAAAATCGATTAAACACAGCTTAGTAAAACTATTAATAATGCTAGACTGACAAAAAAAAAAAAAAGGGTTGAAAATAGACTATAGCGTTGAATTACATTGCTCTCCTGATATTTTCGGATTATTATAAGAAATAGCCTCATAGTTTGAGTTAATTCTTTGATGGTAATTCTATATCCAAACAGTTTCTTCACCAATCCTACTTTTTTGGTATGATTTGGCTTAAAATATACCCATTTTTCTGTTTATTAAGGAGCATAGTACTACATTTAGCTAGGGCTAGGGGTAAAGACTTCACTCTCTAGGAAGCTACCCCATCTTAGAGAACATATACCACGGGTGTTAGGAGGGAGAAGGAAGAGTAAGACAATAGCATTTCAAAGATACTAGTAGGACTAGTAGAAGAAATAAGAGAAAAATATAGGAGCAAGATGAACTCTCAGTAGCTATTAAGGAGGAAAAGAGAATATACTTACTTACCTAAGAGAATAAGGCAGAATTATTCAGAAACTAAACTCGTAGGATCTAAAGTGGGGTCTCTCTACAAGTCTAGTTTCAAATGAAAAGTCCAATGAAAAAAGTCTCGCTCGTTTAGATAAGAGAGATATATGAAACTTTTGTAGTTAGCTCTTTTTAGCCTCTCATGTTCTAAGCATGGAGCTGCAGATACAAAAAAATTGAACATCTATGCAAAAAATAGTCATTAAAAACAGATTACATTGTTGTTTATTACATTTTCATCGGTTTGATCCCAAAATAATTTTATTTTGGCACGCAAAGAGTTCATTTCAATAGGGTAGTCTTTAACCCATTTTCATGTGTGCTGTGCGAAGCAGGGAGCAGGATCGGTATTAATGGAGGTTTAAGTTACCAACATCATCTTTTTGTGGATCTCATATTCATAACTCTCCATTCTTGTTCTGCTAGTTTTTTTGCCCTACTTGTTTTGTGTTGTTGAATTTATATAATAAAACATACCGTTTTCGAAGTTAAAAAATATAATGACGCTCCGGATTGTTTAGAAGCGATATTTATTAATATAATGATGCGATTTTATTAGAATTATTAGATCAACAACAAGTGTATAAGCTTCTTCTAATTATTCCTTTAAACTTAGATATTAGTAATAATAGCTCAAACTGATTTAGAATATATCATTTAAAGAACAAATATAGATGAACCTTAAGAGGTACAGAACGTGTTAAACCTGAAACGTCGAGATTATTAGTAGTCAAACGAGATCAAAACACTCCTAAAAATTGAGTTGAAAGTACCACTAGCTAGTCAAATATATTTGTTCCAACCTCCCCTTTCTAACCTCCCTAAATAACCAAATTAATCGGAGAAGTATGATAGAGGGAATTCGCTTACATGTCAAGGACGTAAATGTGATTAGCGTTGTTAATTAAGTCAAATTTTATGAATTCAAATCGAACATATCAAACGCGTTTTTTTAAACGGGTCTAATGAGTTGAGACTGAGTTTGAGCCTAAACTCGTTTTTCACGTATAAACAAATCAAACCTCATTTTCTGTGTGTGTAAAAATTTATTCAAACTCTAGCTCAATTTCCGGTCCTAAATGTGACCTAAGAGTAGAGATGAATCGCGTACGGCCATTCAACTTGAAACACAATAACCGAAATCTAAATGTATGTGTAAGTTCATATTCTCAAGTGAAGAAACACTCAGCGATTTCTTCCGGAATTTACCTGAAGCATGAGTTCGTCGCAGATATCAGCGATTTTTTCGTAGGATTTGGACGCCATGGCGTCCGTAAGGATCAGGAGAAAGAAATTGCTTCTTCACTGTTTCTGAACTTACTTTTTTCGCCTGTGAATCTGTGATGTTGCTATTCCCAGACCACTGGAGAGCTTCATATATATATATATATATGCTCCTGGGAAAATTACACTTGCACCCTCTAAAGTATGTTCCTTATTCTGCATTGAACTTTAAATTTTACTAATTTACCCATATTATGTTATAAATTATTGATTTAAGCTTTACTATATTCCAATGATTAACTTTTGTCCTTTCTGACAGATGATCAACCTAAAAATTGAACTTTACAATATTAATTTATGTGGTGTTTCTCTTTACAGTTAAGTAAACTTTTATTATTATCTTAATTTATCATATAAATTAAATAAAAATTAACGATTGAGATATTATAAAACTTAAATTAATAATAATATGAAAAAGTGAATAATTTAAAGAGCGTCATGTCGTGTTTGTGTGAATATCAATATTCTTGTTAATAAAAAATTATTTAATTGTACAACTTATATAATATTATTTAAAAATTTTAAATATTTATTTTTTGTCTACAGTACTTATTATATACCTATTTTCTATATACAATATCCGTTAATCACGTTACTCGTGTCTAACATTAATTTGACCTATTTTTTATTCGTCTCGTGTCGAATTAGGTCTTGATTGATGGTTAAAATTGACACTCCTAAACCATACATTTGGAAGAAAGTTTATAACATATCTTATTTAATTCTATGTACAAGTTAGAAAAAAGGCAGTCCCTTGCTAGATATAGAGCTGAAACAATGCCTACGTCATCCGAAAAAGACGAGCATGCCTTTCATGGTGGGCAAAAAGACATTGTAGTCATACTTGTGCACAGTCGCATAACCACGTACTCCCGCTATTGCAAAGTCTGAGAAGAATCGTGCGTGCTAAATCTCAAGTCACAAAAAACCTCGTAAATGGCTCAAATCCATGGTGTTCATATCAAAATGAAAATGCCTTTTCATTGTATGAAGATACACAAACTTTTATCGTTATGTCAAGATCTATCCTTTCTTAGATAGTAAAGTATATAGGGTTGATAATACTCGTTAAGAGTTTTTTTTTTTTTTTTGTTTTTTGCTTGTGAAGAAAGGAGGGGAGGAGTGATCAGTAAGTAATAACCCCTCTCCCATTGTGAAATATTCAGTTTGATCCATAATAACTACCGACTTGAAAGAGTAACTCGTCACCACAACACTACTAAAGACATGCAATAAACCGCAAAATCAAATCCCATTTGATAACCACATGAAAGTCAATGACGGTGTAAACGAGTACAACTTACCACTAGACCACTACAGCTCAAGTGGTAATATGAGTTAAGAGTTGCCAAAACTCAATTCATTCTAATAGTTGGCATCCAAACTACTGCAACTATGGTCAAAACTCACAACCCATCTAGATACATTACAATCATCATCTTCTAGTTTTAAGAATTGCAGAATATGGGCCAACAAATGCTCCTTTCAGAACTCATTTTAGTATGAATCCATAGAGCATTTGCCATTTGATTTCAAAATAATAAGAAACTTATCATCCGGAGAAAAGATAGACCTGATTCAGATCCCCTCTCCACATCCAGCGTGAGAAAATAATATCAACTTGAAGGACTAACACACAGATCCCATTTAAATGGGAGGACATAAACTCCAAGAAAATCTCCATGGGAAGAGCAAGAAGATTTACCCATTGGTTGTGAGATGCGTTTGTGTGAGTACAGCACCACACCTTTAGGGCATCTGAAACTAAAACATAATAACAACAACAACAACAACAAAAGGAAAGCAAAATTAACAATGAACATGAGGAAATAAATTTCATTTCTTTCTTTTCTTAGAATGACTAAAGAGATCATAAGCTATTTGTTGAAGGAACCAGAAAACTGACAAAAACCCAGATTTTGCACACCAAACAATTTCCCCTAGCGGCTTTATAAAACCTATTCCTATTTCACCTACCTCAATCTGTAAACCATCAGAAACTTCTAGAAGTCAAGAAACTGGCACATCATATCAGAAGTCATCCTGGGGACAGGGCCATCTGTGACTTATTCCAATTCACTTCCACCAAATGGCAAGGGTGTCAGAATCCCTGTTTTACCTTCTTTGAATGCCTTCTTGGCTTCTCAAAATTCCATTTCTGTATCAACTAAATAAATAAAAAGCAAAATAGAAACCTCTAGCACCATCAATTAAGGATTATTAAACCCAGTAAGAGGTTTCTTAATTAAGATTCCAGCTTAGAGTCAGATGGGCTTAACCCGGAAGAGACACCACAAACACTCCTCATTTGTGAGCTGAGAGGCACTAAAAACCTCGGCTGCATTCCTTGGAGAATTTTCGAAGATGGCCTTGTGTTGATGTACTGCACAAAATAAATGCATTTTTTGTTAGAAAATAAGTCCAGTTAGATAAGCAACTACTTACAATTACATGACTAGGATAAATTACAAAATCAATGAAACTCCTTAATTTTGGCCTAGTTGTGTCATGTTTTTAGAAAGCAAGCTACCTTATTTACATCCCTGTAGAAAGCACTGATCTCCTCCTCAGTAAGGCCTTCATCTTCTCCACTATTTTCTTCCCAACCCAAAGAACGTAAAAATGCAGCTTCTTCCTCCTCTGAATGAAGAATAGCATCAGATGTAGAATGATTCTTTCCATTGTCAATAGATTCCTGTGGCCCATCATAAGCAGCACCATTTAAGGTCAACTCACCCCTATTCTCCAGTGATTGGTTCCTAGTAGAGCCATCTGGCAATGGGTCATCTGCTGCATCAGTACTCCGAGCAGCAACAGAAGCAGTGGGAACTGCTGTTTCACCAGATTTATCCAAGGCAGATGGTGACACAGCAGAACCAGGATCAGCAGCAGCAGAAGAGGAGTTCGTCATAGATTTCTTCCTCATAAGATTGAAAAAATCATTCCGGCTCTGGGCTTGAGATGTGGGTCTCTTCTCCAACGTTGCCAGAGCAGGTTTGCGATCAGCAGTGGCAAGGGCTGGGTTGTTTCCTGAGCTGCCTAATCGAGCAGTTCCACAAACTAATGGAGCAATAGCAAGTGGGATATTTGCTACTTTCATACTACTTGTTGGGCTCAATCTGTCTTTTGCGGAAGAGACACCATTTCTCTCTCGTGCAGGTTTGAGAACATGAAGCTTTCCCCCATTAGAAGTCTTTGAAAAATCAGATTTCACAGTTCCACCACGTGGAGAGGGATTAACAAGGTTAGAAGATGAGATCGGATGCTGCAGTTGACCAACCTTAGGTTTTGGTTTCTCTGAAGCATTCAATGCCTGAAAAGAAAAATATCCAATGATCAGACATAAACATGCAAATGTACCTTACATAGACAAGGGACCAAAAATGGGAAAAGGTCCTGCAAATTTCAACCTAGAGGACCAATTTTTTCAGACATTGATATTAGCTGCTCAATACTATTCCAAGTGATGTCTTAAAAAATGCACAGATGCATAGATCCAAGCAAATAAAATAAAAAATACGGTAAAATACCCCACCACAAGCCTTGAAATTGAGGTACATTGTGGTCTCTCAGGTGAAAAAACCATAATCTAGCAGTCTCTCCCCGTATTGGTGTGTTATGTGTAATAGGGTGTTTTGAAAGTATTAGACCATCTATATTTCCATTGTCTAATAGCCTTGAAGTTGTGGCATGAAGCTATTGGTGAGTTTAGTTTGGGATTGGTTATTCTTGGTGGATATGCGGCTCTATTGAGGTACATTATGGTCTTTTTGATGGGGGAAAAAGTAATGATTTGCGAAATTATATGGTCATGGCAGTTTTTTGTGTAGTGTGGAAGGAAAAATATCAGAGAACATTTGAAGATAAAGAAAAATATTGGGAAATCCTTCGGGATAGGGTAAAGTTTTTGGCTTCTCTTTGAGCATCCACAAAGGAGTTTAAGGATGTGCCTTTATTTGCAATTCGTCTCGACCAGATAGCTGCATGTCGTTAGATAATCATCCCCTTATTTCTTTGATGATATAACTAAAATACTGTATTATAATGCTTTTCTTTTCTTTTTGTTATTCATTTCAAGGGGTGGATTCCTCATCCACCAAAATGTACATCTCATTTTACTTAATAAAAGTTTTTGTTTCTTATTGAAAAAATACCACACCACCTAAAAAATATGGATATTTCGTTGAGGTCAATGTACCCGTATCGAATACGATACGTATCGGATACTCCTCTTACGTATCCGATGATTATAAAATATTTGGATACTTCGGAGATATTTTTGTATCATAGCAATGTGTACAATTTTTGAATTTAATCTTTAATAACTCCTTTCAAATTCACATATCACATAATACATTAACAAAAAATGCATACTACATTGAAGACACATGGGCATTTTTAAATATTATTTACGATTACATGTCAAAATAGTATAAAATAAATCTATTACATTATAATCTTAGTTACAAATATTTCTAAACAAACCAACTAAGTAAATACTCCTTTTGATTCATTTAATTAATTACTTCATTATGTGAATATACCATAATGATATGATATATTCCTTTTTAAAAATAGAAAAAAATGGATAATTTTTCTTATTATGTTAAAGAATTACCAAAATATGTAATTATTAAGTTAGCAGACAATAGTAAACATACCAAATATATTTTGTTACAGACGTATCTTGATCGTATATTCTATTTTTTTAGATTTTATTGTATGGTCGTATCCGTATCGTAACCGTGTCCATACTTCATAGCACACTACAATCCAACATATAATATTTAGCATGCATTTTGCTAGCATAGAAGGAAAATTTATCTAAAAACCATCTCCACAGCCACACAGCCAGGTGGAGACCACAGCAAAAACTGTGCTCTCTTGTTACCTTCAAAAAACTCTCAACAGTTGCAGTTGATCCAAATAAATTATTATGAGGATAAATAAGCAACACACTTACTTTTTTAGATTATTGTAAGCCTCACTGCAAAAACAAATGAAAATATAACTTAAATCCTCCCTTTATTCCATAATCCTCTCCTAACTTATTTCCTTTTTATACCCATGTTCCTTTTAAATAAAGTTCATATTCCATCCAAAGTAGAACTTCCCATAATTGGTAAAGTGAAAATAGGGAGGCAAAACACCACCATGTTAGTAGTAATGGTAACCTCAACCTAGGCAGATACTACAACCTATTGTTTTTTATTCAACTCCTCCAACCAACCTATGGCCATTTCTTTTAACCTTATACCGTGACACTATAGTCGAAAAGAAATGCTGAATAATTTGAAGGTAAGCAACACCAATTAACAACAAACTCAATATTTTGCTCAATATGTGATTTTGCCACCACCAAAAAATAGCAGTGGAAATGGATGTAAAATTACAAGTTAGGCAGTATACATGCATCATTCTCCAAAAGGCAACATCATCGAAGATTAGTAATTATATTATAGTCTTCCCATCCTCAAATGCTGGAGAGGAATAGACCAAAAAAGATGCCAATCTCAAGAACTGAAAACAAATATATCGATAAGACACATAAGCACTACAACAAAAAATTAAAAAATAAATCAAAGTGTTAAGTGTCAACAGTTTGATTTATTTTTTAACGAAAGTGTTGTATTTTCTTTACACCCTCAAAAATCACCTACAAAACCCTGACCTTTTCCCTTTTATTCAAAACCCTAGCCCTCAAATTAACATAATCAGACCCCAAATTCCTGTTCATGGGTGCTGCTCACAGCTTTTGAATAGTGTCATTTTATTTTTGCTTGATGTTATCTGTGTTGTGAGATGCGAGCCAAGGCGAAAAGCGAAGCAGTGCAACCCTATGTCGCATGGAACATGCAGCGAAGTAAACGTAGGCGAGGCGAGAAAAAAGAGAGCAAAAACAAATAAGCGATCACTTTAGTAAACTTTTTAATTCTACATTCTATGATTATTCTCCTCTTCTTCTCCTCCTCCTTCTTTTCTAAGTTTTCTCCTCTTCTTCTGATTTTCTGGTTATGCTAGAACCTCTTCCTCTTCTACTTTGTTTAAATTTTTTTTTTTTTTTTGGTGTTGGTGTGATGTTGATTCTACTTCATCATATTCTACTGTGTTTCTGTTTTTTTTTTTACTATGATGTTGATTCTACTTCTTTCTCTTCTACTCTATTTTTTTTTTCTGCTGATTCTGCTGTGATGTTGATTCTATTTCTGGTTTTGCTGGAACCTTCCCCTCTGCTTCTAATGCGATGTTGTGTTAAGCATTTATGCTTAGACTGATTTTCTGGTTCATTATTCTGATTTTCTGTGCTTGTTGCTTAAACTGATTCAATTGTGTTTGTTTTTAAATTGCTCCTGTTTGATTCTGCTGCTTTTTTATGCTTAGTTCAATTGATCCTCCCAAAAAAGACTGATATAGTATAAAACTATATAATTTTTGTTGTTGCTTCCTATTTATAACGAAAAGGATTTCATCTATGATGGTTAAGTACTAATTACCAGATTTTCATCTGTGATTGTTTAGATATAAAATATTTATTATTTATTTTTATTGTTCACTTCGCTCCGGTGAAGTGCTCGTTTTGCCTCTCACTTCTTGCCTAGGTCTTAGGATACTTGTTCGCTTTGGTTCGCTTCACTCATTAAATAACACTGGATATTGTCATACATCTATTGGTATCAGAGCGAAAAGATTTTAAGTTTTACCAGCAAAACCCTAACGCTCCCCCTTAAGTCCATCAAACCCTAGCCCTCAAATAAACAGAACTCGCTCCAAAATTAGTGTTCATGGGTGCTCCAGTTTATTTTTGTCTGATGTTGGCCTACATCAAATTTGGTATCAGTCCTAAATGATTCTAAGTTTTGCGGGTTAAATACTAAAAAGAGCGTAAGAGATCCTAGATTTTGAAGGAAGGAATGCCCCCACATTATTCTCCGGTAAGATTGCTCCTCTTGAGGAGAATTTTGCAAGAAAAAGGAGACTGATGTTTGCCAAGATAAAACTTGTAGAGATAGAACCAATTTGGTGGTTTGGCATTAAAAGAGATTTACAAAGATCAAGATTGTTGTTAATCAATACATGTAAGAAATGAGAGCAAAACTTCAAGAGAAGTATATGGCCTCAAACCATTGCGGCAAAATTGTGCAAGAAACTTACTAATCTAAAACAAGACAACATATCTTAGTGAAGTATATTCAAAGATATGAAGAACTAATGCTGGAAAATTGAATCATAGAAAACCCTTGTCAAGCTATTGCTTGATTTAAAGCTGGTTTAAGGGCCAAAATAGAGTGAGAATTGTCCCAACCTCTATACAGCATAGAGCATGTGTTCTAATTAGCATTGGATATGTAGATGTACTTAACTTTTATTAATCAACGAAATACATCAAGGGTTTATTCTTCCACAAGGGCAACAGATCAAAGTTACCTACTTTCTAATTTGAAGCCGAGAATGTTCCTCAAAAGCATCCCAAAGAAAAGATAAATCCAGTATTTCAAAAGAATATACACAAGTCTTAGGCTACTTTGCGAGTTATTTGTCCAAAGGCTCCAATAAATAGTGAATATTCAAACAATATTATGCACTAAAGAAAAAGTTTCTTACAAATTATCGAAAGATTCATTAGAACCTGCTCCAACCATCTTGTAGAGCCTAAGAAGATGAAATCGCCAACAGCTAGTCATGAATCTAAATGCCCTTTAGAGTTAACTTAGATACAATATGAATGCTAGAAAATAGTGCCAACAGAGTTGCCAATGAAGTTTCTCCTAGTGACGACTTTCAATCAACAACATATGTGTCTTAAATGCTTGATTTGGTTGAGTCCTCTGATAATCTAAGTGAGCATAAAGAGCAACAAATGTTACTATCTTCTAATAGTGCTCAAGGGAAGATCAATACACCATGTAATTTGATGGGGAAGTGGTTACAAGGTCAAAAGAAAAAGGTGGGCTTTCAATTGGTAATTTGGTAAAAAAAAATGTAGCTCTGGTTAGGAAATGATTCTGGAGATTCCCATTGGAACAAAATTCATTCCGACATGCTGTTATTAGGAGCAAGTATGAGTACAGACTAACGTGTAGGATGCTAAAAGGGTCAAAAGGGATTCTTTCCAAAGCCCATGGAGATTCATTTCTTAGGGGTTACCTTACTTTTCACTGAGAGTTAAGTTCATTGTGGGAGATGGAAGTCGAGTGCGTTTTTGAAAGGATATATGGATTCGAGAGTCTTCTTTTTCGAGTCTCTTTCAACATTTGTGTTGTGTTTCTGATTATCATGATTAATTGGTTGTCTCTATGGTTAGATCACATTTTAGTCTAATTTCTTGGGATTTTGGATTGCATAAGAATCTCAATGATAAGAAAATTTCGAAGTCAGTGAGTCTTCTTTTCTAGTTTCTTATCAATGATTCTTTACTTCCTTTATTCTATCCATCATTGAAGATTTAGAGGGGAACGGTGCCTTTAAAAGTGCCAGTTTGCGCATGGATAATTTCTCATGATAAGATTAGTACTAATAAAGTTCTTCAAAAATGAGACCTAATTATTGTCTTCAACAACAATGGTATGTAATGTGTAGAGGTGATAATGAGAGTGTGGATCATTTATTTTTGCATTGTCCTTTGGCACGAGCATCATGGAACAAGCTTTTTGACCTTATGGGCTTTGTTTGGGTTGCTCCAAGGAATATGAAATCTATGATTTGTTTGGATGATGTGGAGTGTAGGGGAAACACAAAATGAAATATCATTTGGCACGGAGCTTTCTTTGCTACATTATGGGTAATTTAGAAGGAACGGAATATGAGAATTTTTTAAGATAAATGTGAAAATTTTAGGGGCTTTGAAAAAGACTTTATTTTTTTGCCTCTTTTTGGACTTCATTGTCCAAGGAGTCTCAAGATATTACTCATTTTTGCATTAAAACAAGCTGAAAAAATATCTTGTAACTTGTAGTTTTGATTGCTCTTTTTCTTTTTTTAAGGTTCTCATTGGTCAGTCTTGTGTTGGACCTCTTGTCCACACTTGATGTGGTTTTTTTTATAATGTTTCCCTTTATCATTAATAAAATGTTGTTTCCATAAATAAAAAAAAAAAGGATCAATACACCATCAAAAAAAAAAATCACCATTGACAAAAAGATTAAATAAAAAACTATTGCAATTTGATTAATACAAAATTAAGGAGGAAGCTACAATTGGAGGGTACACTACTAGGATTCTTGTTCAATATCAATCCATGGATTGATTTCTATTAACCTCACTCCAAGAATTGAATGTCATTCCAAAGACATCAACGGCACAATCAAGAAGATAAATCTCTAAATCTCTTCTTTATTTCCTCAATTCAATAAGAAAGTAGGCGTAATCATAACACTTCTCAGGAACAGCCACAATGCAACTTCAAAGCTTATGAACTTGATTCAAGAGTCACTAGATAAACGACTGTTAAATCCAGTGACTAAGTCAACACAATCTCCATCCGATGTCTTCAAGTCGGATCAGTATGGTTGCTAGCTAAGTAACGCAAAGAAAAGTGTTGATTCGTGTGGCCTTTGAAAGAACTTTTTTAAAACTTGAGAACTTGTTCTTTCTTACTTCCTTGGGGATGATGTAATCCATAAAATGCTCGAGAAAAGACAAATGCAAAAACGTTACATATAGAATTTGGCTTGCCACCTAAATAGACGTACCTAGAACCTCACAATTTTATTTGAGTCTAGTTTGAGTCTTAGTTTTGAACTAAGCTAGTTTGTTGGCAATAGTAGTATGTGTTTCTTTTTCTATTTGTAGAATCATGGATACTTTAATAATTTACAGATTGGTTGGAATTGATTATTTATATGACCCCCTAGGTTGTCTTTCCAGTCAAATCTTTGTATTATGGCTTAAGTTTCTTGCTTTAGAATCCTAGTTATACATGCACCCTATGTAAGTTTCCAAGTAAATGTATTATTTGAAGTCCAAACCTTTTTAGGACTATGAAATATTAGAGATCGAGATATCCATATAACAGATTACTTAGGGGTGGCAATTTCCAACTCAATACGACAACACGATTCAAACTCGACACGAATTTTATGATTTGAACTCGATTATAACCCAACACAAAACCAAAAATGACCAAAGACACACAAACACAAAAGGAAAACGGGTTGTGTTCGGGTTCAACCTACCTAACCCGAATTTCACACACCTAACTCGATTATTTATTCATGTTGACACTAACCCAAAAATGACCCAATAAATACACGACACAATAATTTAAATACAAATGACATGTTCCACCCGTTTATAGAGAGTACAAAAAAAATATAACCCTAAATCTAATCCATTCTCATCGCCTCCTCACTCCTCAGTTCAAATTTCAGAGTTCAGAGTTCATACCTTCTCACGCGATCACGCCTCATAACCCTCAGCCACCTAGGAGGCCAGGAAACCACCTTCCCTATCACTTCTCATCGCCTTCTCATCCATAAGTTTACCCACTGAAGGTGGCCTTCTCTTCTCAACAGTAACCCCTTTTAGATCTGTAGAAGATACCCGAAAGTTTACATCCGTAGAAGGAACGTTATAATTAATTCAACTCTCTCCTTTCCTCTCAGTTTAGATCTATAGCAGAAATTTTATTTTTTTTTTAACTCTATTGAGATCTCTCAATTTAGATCTATAGCAGATTTTTTTTTGATAGTAGTTGAGATTTCCCTCCTTTCCTCTGTTTAGATCTGTAGCGAAAGTTTGCTATTATCAGAATTTTATTTTTTTGTACTAGAAGTTTGCTATTTTATTTTCTCTTTAGATTAAATAAACGGAATAGATATTTTTTGGGTGTTGAGGGGTTTGATTAAAACTATTGGTATTATCTGATAGTTACTGACTTACTATTAGGCTCATTGGGAACTAGATTTTGGAATGTGTGAAGTTGATAATTACTGCTTATGGGTTTTATTAAATTAGTTTATGTTCTTTTGAACTAGAAAGAGAAATTAGTTTATGTTCATTTCATCCATTCTTCCTCTAATTTATTGTTTTGATAATTACTTCCTCTGATTTATTGTTTTGTTAATTGCTAATTTCTGTTCACTTATTTCTGGTTCATTAATTTAGGTTCACTTATTTATAGATGAATCTCAACAACCAAGCAAGTACGAATGAATTACCAACGGAAGGGAGTAGACCAAATGTTGGTGATACATCTAGTATTGCGCCTCGAAAGAAGGGCAAAGGTAACAAAGACCGTAAGCACAAACGCACACGCGCGCTCACGACACCAGTATGGCAGCATTTTGAACTTTTTAAAGCTAAAGTTGAAGATGATGATGAAGATGGAGGTAAAAGCAAAGTAAAAGTAATCCTCAAGTCTAGATGTAAGAAGTGTGGGAAACAATACAACCCAAATAGTAAGTGTGGAATAGTTAATATGAAACGTCATTTAAGAAAATGTTTGAAGACCACTACAAGAGATATAGGTCAATTACTTTTGTGCCAAAATGACTAGTCTCTCACTGCACACGTAAGCAATTTAGTGAAGAAAATTTTCAAAAATTATTAATTTGTGTTGTAGTTAAGCATGACTTACATTTCAGTTTGTTGAGTATGAGGCTATTAAAAATATTTTCACCTACTTGTGTCGTGAAGTCAAATGCATTACAAGAATACTGCCAAGGCAGATATCCTTAAGTTGCATGCAAAAGAGACGAACAAGGTTTCTCTAATGCTATGTGAGTTGCCCAGTAGGTTGGTGAGTAAATAGGGTATGGAGAAAAAGTTATTTTCAATTACTCTGTATAATGCTTCTGCAAATGATGTCTTGGTAAATATGCTCAAGAATCAACTTAATTTGAGAAATGCACTATTGAGTGATGGTTCTTATTTTCATGAACGTTGTTGTGCTCATATTCTGAATTTGATTGTCCAAGAGGGTTTGAGAGAAGTAGATGTTGTGGACGAGATTAGAACCAAAAATGTGTGAAGTATGTAAGAGGATCTCAATCAAGAAATCAAAAATTTCTAGAGTGTGCTGCACAAACATCTCTAGATACAAGAAAGGTTTGAGCAAGATGTTCCAACTAGCTAGAATTCTACATATCTAATGCTTTCAAGTGCCATCTACTACCGTCGTGCCTTTAGTCATTTGCAACTTCTTGATTCAAATTTTCAGTATTGTCCATCCCCAAAAGAATGGGGTAAAGTGAAAAAGACTAAGAAGTTTTTGGAAGTTTTTTACAATGCTACTAGTGTATTTTCTGGTACTAAGTACCCAACAACAAATCTATATTTTGAGCAGATTTTCATTGTTCATTTAACCTTAAGTAAGGAGATCCAAAGTTTGGATGATTTTACAAGGAAAATGACTTATCAAATATTTGGGAAATTTGAGAAGTATTGGTCTGATTATAGTGTGATCTTGCCTATCGTAGTGGTATTTTATCCTCGTTATAAATTTCAATTTGTGGAGAGGTGTTATGTTGAGCTTTATGGTAAAGGGTCAATGGCATGCATGAATGTTCGTGAGAAGCTGTTTGCTTTATTTGACAAGTATATGGGAAATGCTTCTCAGGCTTCTTCTCAAACAATATCTTCTTGTCCTTGTAGTGATGTTAGTCAAGAGTTAAATCCAACTCAAAAGCCTACTGATTTTTTTAAGGTACTTTTTTTAGTTAATATTCAATCAAATTTGATGTTATTGTATATGTCTTATTCTTTCTCTTAACTTAGGGCTTTAACTTGTACAAGAGCAATAGAGTTATTTCTAATGTAAATAAAAGTCAATCGGAATTGTACTTGGATGAGCCTTTGGTTGATATGGCAGAAAATATTGAAGTACTTTCTTATTGGAATGCTCACTAGCAATTTCGGTATTTAAAACTTGCTATTATGGCACCTGATGCGTTTACCATTCCGATTTCTACTGTTGCTTCGGAGTATGCATTTAGCACCGGTGTTCGTGTTTTCGACCAATATCATAGTGCTTTAAAACCTCAAGTTATAAAGAATTTAATATGCACTAAAGATTGGTTGTTTGAAGAAAGAGGTAAATATATAAATTGCGTTATTTATTTGATTGAAAAGAACATTCTTACGTCTATATTTTGTTTCGCCATTTAGGAGGTGCTAAATTGGAATTGGATGAGAGACTGAAGATGTTATGAATGTCAACATATATAGGCCCAACACTATGGAAAGTTTGAATGTGGTAGCATGACCAGACTTCTAGGTTTGTTGCAATGAGCCTCAATATTGTTATTACTTTTTGGTTCATCGTTGACTCTAACTCTAACTCTAACATCCAATTTTCTAGGAGATGAAGCAGTATGAGTTGTGAGAGTCTTTGTATTGTGGCTTTGAAGGACTCTCTATTGGTTACTGGTGGCTGCTGAAGAAAGACTGTACCAGGCTGTGTGTCTAAGACTTGTTTTTATCATCCAATATGTAGTATTTTAATTAGGATATGTTGTTTTTGACATGTAAGTAACATTTGGTTAGAACTTAGAATATGTTAATTGGTTGTGTTGTATTATTGTAGTTTTTCTTTAGAGATGTGGATGAATAGATTTCGATTAAATTTACTATTTATTGATGTTGAATAGGTTTTTTTTTTGGATTCTAACTCTACAATGTATGTAAAACAAGTTAAAAATGGTTGACTGTGTAAATGGGTTAGACGTGTTGAATGGGTTGGTCAGGTCGGGTTGGTAAAAAAGCCACAGTTTGGCTAACAGGTTGGGTAACAGCTCAAACGGGTTGAGTGACACGAACATGACTCGAAAAGTTAAACATGTCGTAGTGTGTTGTGTTCGGGTTGCACGGGTTATAAGCGTGGCGATAAATTTTTTAACCCGATTATTTTAACAGATTGTGTTCAGGTTGAGGATTCTTTGACACGAATCCGAAATAACACGACACAACTTGATTGTCACCCCTAGGATTACTTAATGGAGAAAGAGACTATTTTCCAGAAACTTTCAGTAATTACATGTTTTGTTTTGAGATTGTGTTGCAATTCAAACCCTAAGTGTGATGCCTAAGGAACCCTATATGTAATTCTTAGTTTTTCTCCATTGTTGTTGTCGCCTTCTTTCTTCTATCTTTCTGCAAGTATATAAGTTCCATAACCCACAATGAAATTTGATATACTCAACTCATCTTTACTTCCTCAAACATCATCTGCGAAACTCTAATGCTTTCCCCATCAATCCATCCATCAAACCTTAACCCTCAAATTAACACAGTCAGCCCCAATATTACTATTTACGGCTGCCACTCACAGCTTCTGAACATTGGGTTTTCTTTTGGTTCACCAGAATCCTCAACACATGTCATCCTACATCCATAATGAAGAAATCCGGAAAAGGCCATGAAGCTTATGCTTCATTCATTGTTTAGATCTCACAACTAAAGTGGCCTAGCTCTTTTATTCCTTAATACTCCTATGATTTCAATTATAGAAAATGCATAAAAATGAGATCCAAAAAGGTACAATAGATATACAATATCAGCTAGGCATAGACAAAAAATTAAAGCATAGAGGGAATAGCTGCCCTAAAACTACTATATGTTACAAGTGGAACCACAAACATAAGAACATACATCTAAGCAGTTATGTATCTCAATGAACAGAGGCATCGACTCTTACCAAAGCTTTAGGCATGGAAGGTGTCACAGGAATTAATTGCCTAGACTGTCTAATAGCCAGCTCTTCAAGCCTCTGAGTTTCGACAGACAACTAACATAAAACAAAGATGGCACATAAGCATAAATACATTTCATTGTATATAGAGGAGGTAACAACAGCGCAGTAAGTTACCTGCACATTAGTCTGAGCACGAGGAGGACCCTGGGCCAAAGTTTCAGCCATATTGAGAGTATTCGTTGTGCACGACATGCCGGAAGCTGAACCAGCAGGACCTGAAAGATGAACAGATGAAGCACTAGTGCCATTACTAACAGCCATCACAGGCACCTCAGCCAATGCTGAAGTCCACTTGTCACCACCTATCACAGCCGAGCTACCCATTGGTAAGCTTTGAATGGTAGAACTCAAGCCAGGAGATGGGACTCTTCCTATTTCAAATGCTGCTTGTCTTTCCTCAACTCCAAGAGATGGAAAGTCTCTTTTAAATGCAGGCTTGTTCATACTGGTGATGGGACTGCCCCCACCAGACAGGCCATTACCATTGCTATGGTTGTTTTTGTTGCCATTGCTTGAGTCAGTTGCTACTCTTCTAGGCCACGTCTCTTCACGTTTCCCCGATATCATTGACTGTGAACGCCTTAACCTCTCCTTTTCAAACCTACTCGGCAAAATGTCCCCCAACGGATCAGAATAGTTCCGATGCTTATGATCACCCAAAATTGACTTCTCTTTATTACGAGAGTCATAAATGTCCTTATCCCAGTCTCTATCACGGTGACTCCTACCAAAACTACTGTAAGATTGCGAGTGAGCAGAACCATTACTGCTAGAACTCCGTCGAAAATATGAGGATGTGGCCCGATCAGAATGTCCTATGTCTTGATCAATAATGTTTACTGAAGACTTATTTCTTGCAGGCTTTGATACAGCATGATCGTCTAGCATGGTGAAAACATCCTAGGTCAACTACATGTAAACTTTAGATAAAAAAAACCACTATATATAAACTAGAATGTGTAAACATAGAACAAAGAGCCCAAATTACAAAGTTTATGACAGTTACCTGAGTGCGATGAGGATGAAAGAAATTGGTGGGCTGTAGTGCCACCGCCAGTACCACTTCCACCGCTTTTCAACCATTCAGGAACTAATGAGGGCTCACTTCTGTCCATAACTAGTATGAAACATGATCAATATAAACAAGAAAAGAAACAAACTAACTTCTCTTCGGCATATTAATTCCCTCTATCCACCTCAGTATATCAATGCTCCGTCTCCACCACACAATCTCAACAAAATTGTAATGTTTCCTCGAAAAGTCAATCGAAGTTTCCAAATGTTACTCTAATTTCAGTTGTTCTTTACACCAATCACCAAAACCATCAGCGCACCCCATGAAATAACTAACAAGTACTCTCAATATGATTTTGCAAACCCTATCTTTCAAAAACCAATATTCAATAAAAGAATATGAAGTTTGAACTGTACTGTACAAGATAACTAGGCTTTGTTCTCTCTGTACACTACATATACTGTAAAGTCAATCGTCAAAAACTCCAACCATTAAGAGGGGAAAAAACTTCTATCCTCTTTCAGTGCCACAACAAACTCAAGAAAGAATTCCAGAGGCCTCGATATTCAAGAAAAACGCATTAAGAAGACCCTCATCCCAGTAATAAGATCATCAATCACTACCCACGGAATATAAACCTATTCCATCATTAGAGACGACCAAAACAGAGCAGTTCTTGAAGAAAAATTCACACTCATTACAGGAAACAGAGTAATTCAAACCCTAGTAGCGAAAACCATAAGAAAGGGTTAAATATAACTACCCGCAATAAAGAAACCAACAAAATCTAGGATTTGAACAGTGCAACAATATCGGAATATCGAGAGATCAGGACATTAAGAGAGAGAAAACTGACCAACCCTGAACTGCCAAATTGACAACAATGACCATAAGAAAGCCAAAGCCTGAATAAGACTAAACCCTAATTTCTCTGGCTCTCGCCGCCTCGTGTTCTTGTCACCGAGTAGTGAGATTCAGCCTTTGGGATATATGTGAAAAATTCTAGAGGGAGAAAGCGGAAGTTTCAATTGCTCTAGAGAGAGAGAGAGAGAGAGAGAGTTCTATTGGCAAGTCTTTAGAGAGAGGCGGTACGTATCTTGCTGTGAGTCACAGAGAGAGAACCGGAAACGCACTATCGCTTTGATTGCGCCGTAGAGAGGAAGAACTCTGGGAAGAGATTTGCGAGCGAGAGCGAGAGAGAGAGAAATTAGAGGGAGGAAGGCTCTGTTTAGCGTGTTGTGTTTGTGTTCTTGTTTACCAAGGCTTTGGTGTTTTGGTTCAACCCTATTATCTCTTGTTGCTTTACTTCTACTAAATATTAATACTAATCCATCCATATACATGTGGATAACCTATACCATGCGTTGCCATGCTTTATTATTATTATTATTCTTTCATTTGCTTTCAAACTTCCATCCACACTCTAACAAACTTTTAAGGTTGGTTACTTTTTATGCCCAAAAAAAAAAAAAAATCGAGGTTTGGTCACATTTTACGTAGAATAATGCTATTTAAACTTAAAAATTTGACCTAATTTGATGAGATTTATAAATAATTTAAATGTCACAATAAATTAAATTTCAATAACATTACTTTTTTGATATATTGGTACGAATTCGTGTTATGCACCGAATTGACAATTCTTTCACTCTCTCACCTCTCTTATCTTTTCCATCTACCACTCTTATGCCCCACCTCCTTAAAAATTCAAGAAAAATAAAATGGGAATAAACAAATTATTAATTTTGTGGACATATTTTAATGAATGGTGATTAGTTGGACATTTGATTTATTTATAAAAAATTTTAATCAAAAATAAATTTCACCAGAGGATATTCATTTTTGTTCAATTTAATAAATAAAAAATATAAGAGGCAATCATTTATGGATTAAAGACCAGCCAAGTATTTTTTTTTTCCCTACTGATTTGATATATGCGTATGTGTACATACACAGAGGTGGAGCTAAAAAATTGCCCATGAGGGGCAAAATATAACTAGAAAAAAAAAAACACCTGCTAATACAAAGGGAATTTTACGTTTAAGCATGAAAAAATATATTAAAATTCAAGACTAAAATAATATACGAAACAACCAAGCAAGTTTCATTTAGCCTCAACAAAATATGAATAAAAATAGCACTAAATATGCAATTTTTTAAAAAAATAGAGGGGCCAAGTATAATAAATTGAACAAAATTATGGTAAAAAATATGGGATAAATTAAGAAGATTCAAAATTGAGGGGTCCCAATGTCGGCTCCATCTTGAAATTTCTCCACCCACCCTTGATGCAAAAGCACTTAGCAAACTCAAATGCACCACTGTCATAAATCAGAGATTTTTGAGTTGAAATTGAAACTCCTAATTTGCGAAGACACTGAAAATAAATTTAAGCAACTTGTGCATCAGCAATGACAACATCATCACCGAGCACATTGATTGGGGCACATGTAGCTTGAGAATTTCGGAATATGAATTAGGGTGTGCATGAATTTTAGAGGAAATTATGAGCATTATCTTTTGTATGGTTGGGTATGATGAATTTTGGTTCCCTTCAGACTTATATTGTAGAGTCTTTAGGCGTATTTCTTACTTTGAGGGGTTCAAAAGTATTCTATTACTTGTAATTGGGTTGATTCTCTGTGGGGTTGCAAACCATTATTCATTCACGAGGTTTGAGACTGAGGGTTCATATATCATAATGTTGATAATGTACACACTTTCCTAAAATTTTGTAGCTCTATTGAATATGATTAAAAAAGTTGAGTTTTGTAGATCATATATATTCAATGTGTGAATTCTTACTAATCAACCTGCTTTTTCGAGATATATTTTTGTTAAAAGCTTATGTTTCTAAATAATAGCCCTTGTAATACCTTATCACATTCACCTAGTTCCAACTTGCATTGGAAAAAATTAAGAAAAATGGCAAGGGTGCACTCTAGATAACTTATTTATCTTAAAGTACATAGTTCAAATTTTTCAATCATTAAGTCCTCGTTCTCCTAAATATTTGGTGAGCATGTACAAATTTATAGTTTTACATATTTTCGTATTGCGTAATTATCTTTACTTTAATTTATGCATATTAGATTTGACAATTTATTTGTTTTTTAAATACGGTGTTTAACTTTATATTTTTTGTGTTTGAACTTTAAGCCAAATAAGTTGTTAAAAGTGTACCGGCCTAAAAAAATCCCAAAATATTACTCATTAATTAGCTTAGCATTTAAAAAAAATATAATAATTTGGAGCATTTGTCAAATATAATGTTATTGAAATTAATTTGGAGTTCTTAACTAGTTGTTCTAAAATAATTTAAAAAAATGACAGGAGTGATCACATAAAGGCTGCATGAAAATTTTGATCGGAGAACATCAATGTGTTTTTTTCCCAAAAAACTAGAAATAAAAAAATATTGAGGAAAAATTCCAAAAATTCTCTCCTACCATTTTTAAGAATTGGTTGACGCCGGAACTATGATATTCATGAAGAATAAATCTCTCATAATCTTAGCTTAAAGAATTGTCGAAATTCAAACCCAATAAATTATCCTATTAAATTGAGATTTATTGCCACTGACATGTGTGTAAAAAGTAAAAGTTCTTCTATTATCCCATCCAAAAAGCTAATTTTACTTTCAAAAATGTTTTACTAACACTTGCTTGTCCACTTGGCAGATGTAATAGTAGTCTGTTCACCCATGTTTTTGTAATTTGTTTAATTTTTTTCTTATTAGATGTCAAAGTAGTTTATAGGGGTGTTCACCCTACCCTATGAATACGAAATATAATATTTCGTCTTCCTACCCGATACTTTACAGAATAATTTTTCGTTAGTCTACCCTACCCGATCAAGTATGGTATTCATACCCGACTTCCTACCTGATTAATCAGGTAGAAAGTCGGATAAACACTTTTATAGCTATTATTTTTTGGATCATTTTAACAATTCAATTAAATAACATGCACCAATTTAAGAACACAATAAATCAATAACACTAAAACATAAAATAACTACAACAACAATTATAATAAAATATAATAAAATAGAAACATCAATCCATTATAATTGTTATACAAATACAATAATAATTATTTTAAGTTTAAACTAGTGAAACATGTTAAAATCATAATTGCTCCAATAGATAACCAATTCACCACAAATCATGTAACCTACACAAAAAACAAGTTCATATTTTCGTAACTCAAACATCCACAACAATAATAATATTATAATATAAATTATACCACACAAATACTCTTATAATTATTAAAAAAAAAATTAAAAAGTTAAATATATTTTTTGCAGGTAGGGTAGTAATGCGAAAATTTATAGGTATTCCCCATTTATACCCGATTTAATCAAAAGACCAAAAACTCTTTTACATTCCTACCCGATTTTTGCGACTAGTCGTTCAGTATGGTAGGATAGGGTCAGGTAGAATAGAAAATTGCAGCCAATTAAAAAATTGAACACCCCTAGTAGTCTGTTCACCTGTATTTTTGTAATTTATTTAATTTTTTCTTATCATCCCTTTTATTTGATAAATGAGGAGAAAAACTTGATTGGCAATCTTTTCAATCTTCAATGGACTTTCATATTTGACAAGGCATTCAAACATTGCCCATTTATTTGTTGTTCGTTATTTGAGTAGTATTCTATGCTACTCTCTATCTTCTCGATTCAGCATTTGCTTCTTGTAAATCAAATATTCCATGCTAATATATACGTCTCTTTTGTCAATATTTTATATACTTGATCACTAATCTGCAAACTTTACAAAGATTAATCAAGTTCTTTTTATTCTACCTATTATAATTTTATCTTAGTATTAAAATAAAGTGCGAGAAACAAAGACTACGGGCATGTTTTGTAAATATGGTTGTTTTGTGTTTTTTGTTTTCACTTTTTTGTAAAAATGAAAAACAAAATTGTGTTTGATTCGTGTTTTCACTTCTTTTTTTGTTGCTACCCTTTGCTCTAAGCCATTCACTTGGGATCCCTTCATGACATTTTGTCTCTTGGGGTTATATGTCAATAAGGCTCCTTTAACTTCCTCCATAGTTAAGAGTCTTCTTTTCATACAGTAGGGTTATAACTAGATCTTCATATGGAATATGAAAAAGAAGTGTTTTTTTTTTGTGAACTGGGGAAATTCTTAATCTGTCACCGGCAAGTAGAGATGTGGACTCTTAGTGCATGAACCGATCACCAATTAAATCAAGACTTGTGCTTCTGTGGGGATTCAAATTCATACTAGAGATTTGAATATGATTCGTCCAAACAATTGAGATCTATCTTACCAACCAACCACATTTTTTGTCGCCTATAAAACTTGAACCCTTAATCTTAATAAGATAAAATTTTTCACAAGAGAAGTAGTAGTACCATTGGGCAAAGGCTCCATTAGTTGAAAAGAATTTAAAAACACAAATTCATGATCTTCCTTATTGAACTTGCTCTCAATCCTCAACAGATTGTTGATAATATGATTGAACAGATTTATGAGTAGAATCAAATCTGAATTGTCTTCCATCTTTAGTCCTTGTACAACTCTCCATTTTTGTTTGCATATCTAAAGGATATTCTTCATCCATACATAGTATAGATCATCATCTACGAAACAAAGACAAATTATACTTAATGCTTTCATCTAGAGATCTTTCCAATCATTTGCCAATATATTTGATAGTTTATTTTCTTCCAATGCTTTCACCAACCCCTATTACACTAACAGATTCTTGAATCTTCCCAGTAGCCCAAAGACATTTGTATGCATTTTATTTTTTGGGTCATAACTCAGAAAGACATTTGTGTGTTGGCTGATCAACAGGAGAAAATATCGGGCAGTGGCACCACATCATTACTGTGATGTAATGTTTGTGAGCAAGTAGAGATGGATGGCAGTAGACCGGGACGGAGGTGAGGGAGTAGTCTCGACTCCCGCACCTGTTTTAAAAATATTCGACAATTTTCAATTCACACTAATTAGAAGGGAAAATCAGATCATTTGGAGGTCGGTTCTTTGTTTGTTTGTTGACTTATTTAGACTTAAGTCCACTCAAAAAACTTGTTTTAGACTAATTTTATTTTTTTTTGTTGTCCAAAATACCCTCAATAATTATATTTAATCAAAACTTATTTGAAAATACTAAGAACTCCTAAATTAGGAATAGTATTAGTATTAACAATTTATAACTTGAGAATTGTGTTAGCATTATAATTTTTTTTCTATTATATCTATTTATATATAATAATATTAAATAGTAACATCAAACAATAATATGACAAAATAAATAAATTATATAGTAACATCTTCAATAAAATTTAATCATCACAATAGAGGAACGCCATATAGCTCATGACTACTTATTTTGTTGTGGACAATATAATAGTTTTAAGTACTCACATATAATGTTATACTATTGCAATGATTAAATTTTTAATTAAATATTACTAAATTTTTTGTTAAACATGTTATTATATATATATATATATATATATAAATAATTTTAATGCTATCCCAATTTTCAAGTTAGAAATTGTTATATTTGAAAATATTAAAATTAGCAATGATAAATAATATTTATAATAGGGGTAATTAGGTAATAAAAAAAATTAAAATGTGTACATAAAAACAATAATTTAACAAAAAAGAGAAATTAATTGAGTATGAATATGGCTATGGTATTTAAAATTAAATAAATTCTAAAAAAATACCCACAACCTAATATCCAAGGAAAATTTTAACCTCCATCGCTATTTCACGGATAAATTTTAATCCCCGTCACCATCTCCCCGTCTATATAGCATTTAATCAAATAGCTTCTTACAGCGTTCTATTTATTATTAGATGTTCATATTAAGGTGATCCATATTTACCCGTTGACCAGATAGAGCGAGATAAGAAAGCCGCCACGGGGCAAAGGAGCCGCGCTTTTACCATTTCCTCTCTTCCTTAGTCCCTATCTCCCTGTCAGTTTCCTACCATTTTCCAACTCATAGCAGCAATAGACAACGCGTGAAGAGAGATTATAGACAGAGAGAGACGAGGAGAGAGAGACGAGGAGAGAGAAACAACACAGAGAAACAATAACGCCGGCTCGGGAGACAGAGAGGAGAGAGAAACAGTAACGCCGACTCGGGAGACAGAGAGGAGAGAGAAACAGTAACGCCGACTCTTCCTGAATCGCATCATTGTTCCCATCTCCTATTCATTCTTGATCAAGAACACGCAGATCTCCATTTCTTTATCTCGCAACAATCTCTACGAACACACTATATGTAGACATATACGTAGAGAGAGAGAGAGAGAGAGAGGGGATGAGTACGAAGCTGGAGGGACAGAGGCCGAGGTTTGTTCGACTGAACGCGAACAAGAACATCGTGTACGTCGCGTCGACCTCCTCCTCAGCACCATCATCGTCGTCGAATTCGTTTAATGATGAATCAAAACACCGGACTCGTTCACTCGATCTGTATCCGCTCAGTGATTGCACGAGTTTTCGAGTTGAAGGGGTTGAAGGTGAATTGGATCGAATTTGCCGATCTTTAGGGCTTTCCGGACCTGATGATTTTACTATTCCGGTTTCTGTTTGGGAGGCTCACAAAGCTCGTTCGCCTTCGGATCATTTTCCGAGTTCCAGGTTTCGAAGTAGTTGCAATTCGGAGAAATTAAAATCGCCGGAGGGTGTATTGTTGGATAGTTTTGAAGCTAGGGTTAGTATTAGTAATGAACTCAAGGGTGAGAACGAGTACTCTCACTCTGAGGATGGTCTGAATTCAGATAAGGATGAAGCTAGGGTTAAGGTAATGGATAGAGTTAAACACGCGGATGATAAGTATAGACAGTTTAATGTTTTTGCAAATTCGGTTAGGACGAGAACGTCTGTGTATGGTGGTAGTGGAATTAAGGGGGCTAGGCCACCAGTACTTGCTCCTCCCCCGGTTGTGTTGCGGTCTGTTACCGATAATGTATGCTCAACTTGGGATCTATGTAGGTCTTTTGGTCCAGGAGATGATGAAGGTTTGAGTTCACCTGTGTCTGTAGGGTTCGTTTGTACTTTAAACGAAGGAGAAGAAAACGAGGACGTCGATAGAAGAATTGTTGACAAACAAGAGCCGACAGAAGTAACGTTGAGAGATACGGCAATTCCTTCAGAAACCTGTTCGGATACATCGAACGATGAAAATGATGATGATTCCTTTAGTGTGACCGTGGAACCTGTGTATTTCACTTTACCTAATGGGAAATTCAGGCGCAGTATCAATTCTTGGCAGAAGGGCGACTTTCTGGGAAGTGGGTCGTTCGGAACTGTGTATGAAGGCTTCACCGAGTAAGTGTTAAGCAACTCAATACTCCATTTTATTTTACATCACCCCAGTAATGGGCAAGCTATATATAATTATCTTCAGTTTTATCGTTCTTGAAATTGGACAATTCGCACTAGAAATGGTTCAAGTTACTGGGAGAATCAATGATCAAGCAAAAAAGTCTTTGGATAGTAGTTGGAAAATACTGTAGAATAAGTAAAATATTAATAGAATATGAAAAATAGTAGTATTATGCATTGAATGAAAAAGGCATCTTACAAAGTGAAGACACAATGAGATATCAGGCATAAAAGTCCATCTGCATCTTTATATTGTTTCTCATGGTTAACAAAGTTTGAACATGAGCCAAGTAAAAGACTACAATAATTGTAGATCGTAGGAGTTGATATCAGTCTCCATAACAATGGTAAAAGCACTGTGATCCTTAATGGTGAGTAATTGAGGGCAGTCACATCTTTTTGTTATTAACTTTGGTGTTTATAAGCCGATATTGTGGCTGAGTGAAGTATGTGGCATATAAACTCTCTGTGCCAAGTCCTTTGTATAGATGCATCACTATAAGAAAGTAAAAAAGCATTCTGTGTGTCAAAAGTTTATTGGGAAGATATACAATAATTTTGTGTTACTTGCTTCACATCCTAAAATACTTCACATTAATTGACACCGAGGGAAGAAATGGATCTTGCAGCTGCCTTGTACATATACAAGTCTGTGGCTTATGTGCGTGAAATTCTATAAACAAAATGATTTCACACTCACAATTATTGTTGATAGAGTGGAGAAATCGGGAAAAGGAGAATTGAGATGGGGTGAGCCTTTTGTTGATCACGCAGCATTACAAGCGAAGTTGTGTTATCTGAATTCTGAACCAAACTATGAAGGGTCCTTGAGTTCTTGAACTTATTGAAAGTAGCTAGTAGTGCTAAATAGATTTGATCTTAGCATCTTGCTCTCTGTCACTCATCTTATATTGTCTTTTTTGTTTTTCTGCAGTGATGGTTTCTTTTTTGCTGTGAAGGAGGTTTCTTTACTTGATCAAGGAAGCCAAGCCCAGCAAAGCATTTATCAACTTGAACAGGTATGTAGAATTTGTCATGTCCTAATGGATTTCATATAGCTTGTGATGTATCATTGTATCTATATGCAAAAAAGCTATTGCATAATTATTTTGGTTGCATGGTTTCTTTATCTTACAATTGCTAATTGGTGCAGGAGATTTCTCTTTTAAGTCAATTCGAACACGAGAACATAGTTCAATATCTTGGCACAGACAAGGTATGCCTTTAAACCTTTTGGTTGGGCTGCTTCCCCCCCCCCCTTTTCCCGCTTGTCCTCTCTTCCATGTTGTGATCTTGGCATCAGAGTTCTGAAATTACCAATGTTTTTGTTTATGGCACACTCACTGACTTTGGGAGAAATTTGTCCTTCCTCGGCATCACAATTATCTTATGATGAAAACACATGGGGATAAACTGCAGAATCCACAACTTAGGAAAGAACAAGAACTTGATCTATGCTCTAGTAATGGACAAATTTTGTTCTCTCGCTCACATCCCTATGTTGAGAAACAATTTTTCTTTTTAAGAAAGAGATAATTGAAATTACCAGGTACTACCCAAATCCAGAACGACTCTGGGAGCGACCTTCCAACTATAGCTGTGACACTGCCTTTATACCAATTAGGTCTACCTTTTAGCATGATGTAGATCAAGAACATGTTTAAAAGCAGTATATTGTGCCTTTTGGTGTTGATGAACTGTTTGTTGCAAGTTGCAACAAGTCTGCAACACCTTCTACATGGCGCTGTTTTTTTTTTTTTTTTCGGGGAGGGGGAGGGGAGAGACTTGAACCCTTGATCTCAAGATGGCAAAACAAGGAGTACCATTGGATCAAAGCCCGTGTGTTACATAGCGCTGTTAGTGATGGCCTTTTGTTGAGAAAAAAAATAGAGTTTGTACTTTGTCTAGGGTATCTGTATGCTTGTTTTTGTTCTATTTGTAGATTATGCGATTGGCGTTCATCTTTCCTCTTTGTTTCTAAAAGTACAAACTGACTTGTTCCAGGGTGATGGAAAACTCTATATCTTCCTTGAACTTGTAACCAAAGGTTCACTGGCACACCTCTATCAAAAGTATCATTTGCGGGATTCCCAAGTCTCTGTGTACACAAGACAGATTTTGAATGGTTTAAATTATCTTCATGGCCGAAATGTGGTGCACAGGTGATACAAGTGATACTTTTATTCACCTTAAATGGTGGATGTGGTGGTTGTTATTGCCTTTTTCTCTTTGGTTGGGCATGGGGCCATTTTAATTGTTTTGTTTTTCTGAATCTCCCCATGTTTATGTTGGTTTGCTCTGTACACTCAGTCACCTATTGTTATCCTTCTTTGCATAGATTACGTTCTGCATGTGTTAAGGTTTTGCTAATATTAAGTGCATACTATCTATGGTTGGTGCAAGAGTTTGCAGATATTTCCTTTGCCTTGATCTTTTCTAGTTTTCTTTGCTGTAGCTTTTCCATTTTAAAGTGTTATATTTAATATAGAAATACATTTCTTTAAGCTGGATAATCATTGATCTTGTTAGAGTTCTTATTTTTATATTTTATATTTATGGAAAATAAGCTGGTGTAGAGGTAATACTGTAATTACCCGAGATATTTTTCAATGTAAATAAGAGGGTGTTGGGCAACAGAACCTACACACAACTGATTTTTTTCTCTTTGCGTCTTCTTCTCTCTTTCTCTTGCTTTCCAACCCTAATATTGCCTTCTTTTTTTTTATTTCAACTGATCTTATATGATATATGTGGTTTTGAGGCCATTATGTAACATCATAATGCTGGTGAAGTATGTAAGAAGGAACAAAAAGTATATGGTAGAGAAAAAGAAAGAAGCAATTAAGGATGTGGGAAGTGAGTAGTGACAAGCAAAGAGAATGATCCTCTCATTGTCATCCATGTTTTTGTCACATGTCTGGTTCTTGTCTGATGACCAGAATATCTCATTATAAACTCCTACGATATTCTAATCAACTTGGCTCACCATTTGGGAAGTAGATGTGATTTTTGTAACAAGTATATTGGGAATTAGATGTTGGTTTTGCTCATGATGTTACAGTCTAGTTCAACCATATTTCCACTAAAGCCTTAGTGAAAGCTTTTACTAAGTTGTTAGGCTGTTTTAGTATCTATAGCAAGCATTTATTGTGGCGTAATTATGCCCCTCATGAAGCATAGGATCATATATTACTGCCATTGCTTATTGACGTTTTTTCTTTCTAGTTTTGAGGATTTTACTGACAAACATTGACCCTGGCAAATAAACAGAAACGCAAAAGTGGACATTTCACCAAATTGATCTTCTTCCCAATGGCAATCAGAGAACCAGTGATAGCACAATCATATCTTTCTGATAAGAAACATTTTTTCATATTTCGTTAGTGGTAAGACTTCCTTTTTGAGATAGTCTGAACTAGTGTATTTGACTAGATTAAGATGAGCTGTTGACAATGAGGTTTCAAAATAGATTATTCAAAAGGTCTAAGTATATACCTATCCTATGCCACTGGTACGGCTTTTTTTTTCCTGCATAGTATACATTAGGATAATAGCTTTTTTTTTTTTTTTTTTATTGGAACAAAATTTCATTCCATAGAAAAATCAAAATGTACAAACAATAGTGGATATGAAATCCACCTACAAGAACGAAATAAGAGAACAAAACAAATTAATAACTAAAAACAACTTTCTAGTTATATTGTAGAACTAATAAAGGAGTGTCACGAAACTTGTTAGTAGCCACAACCCAAAGAGAAGCAAAAAACTTCACTCTGTCCTGTAATAATTCATTTTCCTCCTCCTTTTATTCAAAAATTCTGCGATTCTTTTCTATCCGCAACACCCAGAAAATGGTCAAAGTAGCACATCTCCCCAAAGTAGAACTTTTTTTCCTCTTTCCAAAACCATTAAATCACATTACCAAAAGAGATGCCTAAGCAAGCACTTTCACCTTGACAAACAATCTTGCTTACTAAATCATTTATTAAGGTTCAAAAATGGAATCATTTTGATCGTCACTCAACCACCGAAAATAGAAACAATAAGAAAAATTTCCAGAAGACTCGAGACCAAAACATTTTATCTCTAACTGAAGGATTTGAAGAGACCAAATCAAGCAAAGAAAGAAGGAAAGAACACTCCAAAAAAATCCTGATCATCAAGATTTTGGAAAAAATTCAACTTTCACCCCCCAAAGGAAGAAAGATAAGATCCAACTACCCTAGTCACCAGAAAATTATGGGACCCCAGCAATCTAAAGAGTCATGTAAACTGTGACGCCAAGAATGACTCACCAATCCAATTATTCTTCTAAAAGCAAACTCTTTCACTATTTCCCACCTTCAAAGGTAACATGTTTTCTAAATTCATCCAAATCTTGAGAAATAAATTTCCAAGAACTACGACTCACCACATTATGGTTTACACCCAGCGAAATTTAGATTTCACTTTTTTAAGGCAAATTGTTCAGGTCTTGGGTTTCATTCCGAATTTTTTTTTGGTTCTCTTCCTTATACTTCCATATCACCTGTAAGTAGACGGTGGTCAATGTAGAATAGAAACCGAGAAATATTTAATAGGGTATGGAAAATGTTGCAAGGACACAAATGAGTTCAGAAGTCAAAATTGGCAATTGGGTCAATGACATGAACGTATTTTGCCTAATGAAGCAATTAGGAGGGTTGCTAGGAAGGGGAATTGAGTAATGATAAAAATCTAGAAATAGGTTGATGATTTTCTTTAGGATCAATTTGAGTTCACCATCTTTAAAGACAGGTGCTTTTCTTGTTCCTTATTTCCTTTTTGCCCTTCTCTTTTTCATTTTTTTGGCCCTACAGGTCAGTAACAATGGGAGATTTACTGTAAGAAGTAAGAAGATGCCTGCTTTATCCTATGTACAGAATTTTGTTACGCAGAGAAACCTGTATTGATAGATAAGGAAGTACTTCAAAGATGGGGAAATCAACACTATCCATCTCATGGTGATTTGAGAACAAAAATATTTCATATTTTACATCCTGATGGCAAGGGGGGAGTTTATCAAGATCCATTTAAGAATTTAACTGAATCATAGTTTGAAGTGTGAAAGAAAATCAAAAGGTGGTCATGTAGGAAAATATGAAAGAGTTGTGTCGGGCTATGGAATGGTGACACAGTGATGTTTGTGAAGTAACAAGCAGATTACACATGGGGAACAATATCTAAAACTCATTTTTCACTCTTCCATTGAAGATTATGTTTTTATTAGGTGTATCTGTTATATTAAAACTCTTGAGCGTCAATAGAGCAGTTTTTGTATCTCTTATATCTCTTACTATTTCTCCTTCCCTCTTAACTCCTGCCTAACAATCAAATAGGAATTAAAGCTTTTTTATTGTAATTACATATAAAGGGAAGTAAGGCCATTTCTGTTTGCCAGCTGTAGATGGTGGTCATACGGATGCTCCTAGTGATGCTTACATATTCGCAGGTCTGAAAGTAAAACATTACCATTAGTCTTTTCTCCTCCTGCTCTATCATCTGGTGGAGTTGGGTAATCAGGGGCTCATCGGAAACTGTTACTTAGGCCATGTCTCCATTTCTGTGTAACCTCCCAAGTTACAGGTTGAGTCATTGTGTCTACCAAGAGGTCGGGTTGTCTGGTTACGTACGAAAGATCTGCTTGCTAATGTGTCAGATAATTAGAAAATCTGGGATTGTTTACAAGCTTGGTTATTTCATTATGAGGCTACAGACTGAGCTTTTCATCTTCCTTGCTATTAGAATGCTGCTTTATAGTTGGATTTCTTTAATTTGGAGCTTACAGCATCTCGTTGCTGATACCTGAGTTACTTCATTGTTATGTATATCTTCTGTATCTTGATTGCTTGCTTGAAGTTCTTTGTTTTGTCTATGGTTGGACATTGATTTGGTAGATTAGACATTTTAGTGCTGAAAAGCCACTGAAATGAGTGTTTGTTGTCTGTGATAGAATGGAAAAGAGGGAGAATTTGGAGTGATTGATTGTTGGACGTTCCATGCTCTAATCTGAGGAGTGTTTGAGATGTTCTGTTTATAGATTTTCATGTGCATATATGATATATCGACAAGTGAACCTAAAATTTTTCAGTGAATTTGATGTATATTCTTTTTTCTAAGACTTTTTCATCTCTTTCTCATCTTAAAGGGATATCAAATGTGCGAATATATTGGTGGACGCAAGTGGATTTGTGAAACTTGCAGATTTTGGGTTGGCAAAGGTTATCTCTTTCAGCCCAATTCTATATATATATATTTTTTTTCATTTTTTTTCCCTTTTGGTTGCTGAACTGCACATATACTGTATATTCTCAGGCAACAAAATTGAATGATGTAAAATCTTGCAAAGGCACTGCATTCTGGATGGCCCCCGAGGTTTGTCTTAAAGTCTTAAATTTATTTAATTTTTATTATATAGCTCTGTCGATGCGATGACCACCTGTGAGTAATCAGAGAAGCATCCTACAGAAAATGCATTTTGATTCTGGCATGGGCACATGCATATCTATACATCTCTTATTTTTTATCTTGGAAAGTCAGAAGTCAACGATTAAAGTTTGTCTAAATTATACATAATTATTGGGGAACAGTCACAGATGCCTTTCTATAATGGATTGTCATGACTTACTGTCTTGAGAGATTATTGAGGTCTGAGCATGAGGTTTCTCTTAGTGCTGGGTTTTACTAGGAACACAGTATAAATTGATGTCATTTAGGATTTTGTCAATTCTCTCTTTTTTGCACCTAATTTTATGTGTTAGTGAAAGAACATGTTACTTTAATTCCAGTAAATGTATGTTTGTTACATCCAATTCTAAAGTTGAGACCACCACTTTTGCAAAAATTTGTCATCTGGACTTTTGGGTTTACTGTGAAGAAAATCTGTCTTGGACCTGTTATAATTGGCCATAGAATGCTTCCAGCACATTTATTCCTATTTGTGTGGTGTAAAAGAATTGATATGCATTGTCAGGTTGTTAACTGGAAGAATCATGGCTATGGGCTTGCAGCTGATATATGGAGCCTTGGATGCACTGTGTTAGAGATGTTAACTGGTCAAATTCCATACTCCCACTTGGAAGGGGTAGGCATGGAGTTCATCATAAGTCTCGTATTTATTTTCATCTTTCCTAAAGTGCCATGTTATTTGTCTGTCCATTTCTTATGTTATTGCGCTTAGGGGTGCAACTTTGCGGGCTAACTTGAACCCAACTCAAAAAAATCAGTTCTTGGGTTGAGTTTTTTAAAACTTGGGTTGTGCTTAGAAAAAAAATCCTCAACCCAAATTGAAGTCGGGTTGGGCTTGGGTTGAGGTTTCAAGTTCACGGTTTCAACTCGAGTTTTTATTTAAGCATTAAAAAATCATGTGTGTTATTTAAGCATTAAAAAAATATATATAAAAAGGGCCGCACAATAAAATATTGTGTTATTCACAGTCATCAAGAAACTTTTATAGCACTAGAGGGAGTTCAAGTTTCCTAGTTGAACCGATGTGGGATGTTGAATAAAAAGTAAAAGAAGACATCTAAGTAAAAACCTCACATTGGTTGCACACAAAAAAAATTTCTTCCTCCTCTTGTATATAAAGAAGGAAAACTTCATGTGACTTGTGTCTTTAATGCGCTTGATTTTCATCGGGCCTATGTGAGTTTCATAAAAGACTTAAGGTGCTAACATATAGAAACTCAAATCTAACACAAAAATTGAACCGATTTAATAACTTGGGCTCAGCTTGAGTGAGCAGTACTTGAGTTGAGGTGTTTCAGGTTAAGATTTTTATAAATTGGGTTGGGTTTGGGTTAGCCTCTCTACCCGTCCAAGTTGCAGCCCTAATTTTGCTACTTTTGTTCTACTTTGTGCGAACATTCTAAATGCGTATGTTCTTAATAAACTTGTGCAAGTAGCCAATGTTTTTAAGGTTGCAATTAAAAATTCTTAAGTTTCAGTTGAAATAGTATAAACGATATTAGGGTTAGACGAAAGAGAGAATAAGCGAAGAGAAGGAAGGAGAGAATAATCTATTATGTGTAGTCTACCCTACACCCTCTTATTTATATTGAACAATAATTCAGGTAACTACAATATTACTCTACACTAGCTTATGCTCGTAAACATAAAAATAAGAACTCTAAAACTCCCCTTCAAGCTGGAGTATATGGAGTATAAAGATTAAAAATGTCCACCTTGGAACAAAGATTATTGAAGGTAGAATGAGACAATGGTTTGGTAAAAATATCAACTAGGTGATCACCAAACTTGATATATGGAGTGATAATCTCCTTTCGCATTAGCAAATCGCAAATAAAATGACAATTCGTTTTGATGTGTTTAGCGTGCTCATGAAATACTGGATTGCTGGCAACCTGATTATCGCAATGCATCTGCATATGAGAGGGGACACTAATACCTATATCACAAAGTAGAGAATGCACTCACAATATTTCACATGCCGTGAGCCATAGCCCAATCCTCTGTCTCTGCACTAGAACCGTACAACTACATTGTGTTTCTTGCGATGTCAAGTAACAAAATTACCACAAACAAACATGCAAAAATCAAATTTAGATCGTCTATCAATACGACTACTTGCCTAGCCAACATTAGAAAAATTAGTAATAATCAGACATGGTGAAGACTGATATAATAATCTTTTCCCAAGTGCTCCCTTAAGATATCGAAGAATAAGATAGGTAGCCTCCTAATGAGGCTTGCAAGGAACATATATAAACTGACTAATCACATCAACCGCAAATGTAATATTATCAACCAACCTTCGATAGTGCCCTATGTCATCAAAACTTCCCCCCGCATTATCTAACTTGACTGTAGAATTGATAGGAACAGGATGAGCACCAAGAGTACCAGTTTCAGATAATAAATCCAATACGTATTTTCGTTGGCATAAATATATTTTCTTTTGACCGAGCAACATCAATCTCAAGGAAGTACAAAAGAAGACCTAGATTTTTAGTATGAAACTACTTTCCCAAATAGAGCTTAAAGTTGGTAATACCATTAAAATCATCACCACTAATGATAATATCATCAACCTACACAATGAGAATGATAGCCCCTCGGGTAGAACGGCGAATAAACACGAAATGATCTCAAGTAGAGCACTCAAAATCATACTGAAGGACATTGAACTTATCAAACCAAGCACATGTGACTATTTTAGATAATATAGTGCTTTCTTAAGGCGACATACTAATTATTCCTTGTCAGATGTAACATAACTTGGAGGTTGAAGCATGTATACCTCTTCTTGTAAATTTTTTTAAAAAAAAACATTCTTTATGTCCAGCTTGTACAAAGGCTAATCATGACAAGTTGCAAGCGAAATAAGAATTTTAACAGAGTTAAGTCGAGCAACAGGGAAAAATGTCTCCAAGTAATCGACACCATATATATTGTTGTAGCTGTTGACAACCAACTGGGCCTTTAAACGCTCGACAGATCCATCGATATTTTCATAGTGTAGACCCAATGACAATTATCATGCCGTTTTTCAGGAAGGAGTAGATGAAAAGTTTTTCCCCGTATGAACCAAGTAGATGAACAAATGTAACACAACTAAAAATACAAGGAGTCAAACCAAATGAAGTGTAGTAGGATAAAACAATAAGAAGAGATATTTGTTACCTAAGACAGAGGAAGGCATTTGATTAATAAGATAAACGGAAGTAAGAAAAACATCAACCTAATAGTGCTTGGGAACATGCATATTAAACATTAAAGTATGAACTACATCCAATATATGACAATATTTTCATTTGGCAGTACCATTTTGTTAGAATGTATGATGAGGGTAAGAAGTTTAATGAATGATATCATGGTCAGCACAAAAGGAATGCATAAATTATTGAACATACTCAAGAGTATTATCATAATGAAATATTTTTAATGTGTTTATCAAATTACACAAGATTTCATTATAGGTGACACATTTTTGGTAATTTAGAACGATCCTACATAAGAAACAACCAAGTTATTCGAGAAAAATCATTAACAAAGATAACAAAATAATGAAATCTGGAAATAATCTTTATGCTTGCAGGACCCCAAATGTTTGAATGAACAAGATTAAAAGGACTAGACTCACAACTATTATTACTATTAGAGGAAAAAACTACAGTGATACATGCCCAATTGATAACACATTCTAGAATAAAAGGACTGCAAGGACGGATGCTCCAATCGAAAATGTTACTAGAGTGGAGAAACTATAGCACTCAAGGCTGGTATTGATTTTCTAGATAACAAGTAATAAAGACCATTTTGCTCATGGCTAAATCAATCACCTTTTTTGTTTGGAAGTCCTAAAAAAAACAAGAACATGGAGAAAAGGTCATGGAATATTGTAAAGTTTTTGTTAATTGACTAACAGATAACAAGTTAAAAGGAAGATAGGGAACAAATAACCCAGAGGTTAAGGACATGTATTTAGTTGGATGGAGATTGTCTGTTCTACACACTGGGCAAAAGGGACCATTAGCCAATACAATATGAGAGTTAGAAAGTTGGAAAATAGAAAACACAAAGGAAAAACACTAGCTCCCGAATCACTGATCCAATAAGGTGAAGCTGATTGGGCACATATGAAGAATTGCCTAAGCCAAACCTACAGCAGAAATAAATCCCTGAGAAGATAACAAGGATAATTATTGGATGAGCTAACCGAGAAAAGAAGTAAGATTGTCATGAGAATATGACGTAGAGGTAGAAAGTGTTGCAGTAGATGTTTGAGATACAGCTGGAGTTAAATCATCCGAAGCCTGATTAGCAAAGGCAGGTCTCTTATACCCCATCAATAATCCTTAGTTTATCTAGTGGCCCCACAATAAGTACATTTCCGCTTAGAGCGATTGTATCACCACGGCTGAAACCTCTACCACTGCGACTACCACCCGAGGATGAATGCAGACCACCACCATTACGGTCACCACCACGACTACCACTATCTCTACGACCACCATTACTAAAGAGTAAAGGGGAGGATTCCAGTGAGGGTGAGGGAGTCCCACGGGTCAAAAAGGCTCTTTGAAGATGAGAATAAATATTGGCAGCAGTTGAAAGTTTTGTCACTGGATAAGAATAGCGCAACCTGAAACTCTACATGTTGGCATTGTTGTACCTCTATATTCGCACTCAAGAGCTGATAAAGTAAAACAATAATCCTTTTAAAGTGTCATAGTGCTCAACCAGAGACTTACTGGCTTGCTTGGTACTAAACATATGCTCAAAAAGTTCATAGATCCGAGACACATTATGTTCTTGTGAGTACCTCTCCTCAAGAGAGTCCTAAATCATCTTAGTTGTATCAAGAAGTTGAACATTAAAAGATACACGAGGCACCATACTAAGTCTCAACTAAGTCATTAACAAGGAATTTTCACTCCATCAGTCTTTAAAATTTTTTTGAAGTTTTGGGAGAGAAACTTTCGGGTACTTGACTTTCCGTTACGCAAAAAAACCTTAATGACATTTGACCAAGAATAAATCTAACCTGGTCATCTATGGAATAGACCTGTCGAACTGAATCATCAACTGCCACATCCTTTACCTCCTTAGAAGTCATCATAGTACAATCCACAATCAACTGAGCAGTAACAGAGAGCAAGGCAATAAAAAATCCCAAATAACCACAATCACACACACAACCAATAAGAAACCAAATAAGCTGCCCCAGACAATCACATCACAGTTGGGTTGAAGCCGACAAACACCTGATGGAAACAAACCGCAACAGCAGGCCTTAGAAACCCACAGAGGCCATAAATAAGCAAAACCCGGAAGGCTGGAATAGTTTCATCACTGCTCAGCCTTGGAGAACAGTAGCCGAAGTCTCAAAGAGCCACAAAAATATATCCAAACCAGCCTAAGAGTGCTGGGCAACACAGGAGGCTGTGCTCAAGTCTTAATCGGCACCATAGGAAGCAGATCCAAGCAACAAATCCGGGAGAAAGGCCTCAAATTCGCAGATCTAGAAATTTGATCTTTTTTTCCGAAAAATAGTCAAAAATCGAAAACACATCTGATATGGTTTCAAAAAAATTGGTAAAAATCACCACAATACCCCGCATGCACAGCCGAACATGTGGGCAAGTCCGATGGTCGGCAGTTGCTGACATCAGCCACGACGATGTCAATGCAGGAAAAAAAAACCTGGAATTCTTCTACATTGTTTCCCGATGTTATATTGTCTCAAATTGATGTTGTGATACCAAGTTGAAATAGTATAGGTGATATTAGGGTTAGAAGAAAGAGAGAATAAGAGAAGAGAATAGACGGAAGGAGAGAATAATCTATTGTGTGTAGGCTGTGTTGCCCTCTTATTTATATTGAACAATAACTCGGGTAATTATAATATTACCCTACACTGAGCATAGTTTGTGCTCATAAACATAAATATAAAACATAAAAATAAGTACTCTAATAGTTTTGATGGGGTTGAATTCAAGTTGCACATCTTGGTTGTAACATTGCTTGTAATTTAAGTTTGATGGTCATTATTTTTTAAGTGGCATTTACACTTATCAACATAACTGCATAATGAACATAAAATGCTTTCAAACCATTTCCACTGAGTTGGCAAATAGCAAGTAACAAAGATATGTTTGGTTTTCAAATCAACGATATATTTTCCAGTAGCAATATTTACAACTGGCAATTGGAACCTGTTTTTGAAGTTGGATATCATCATGGATTTGTAAGGATATATCTTTGAATGCCATTTCAGATGCAGGCATTGTTCAGAATCGGCAGGGGTCAACCTCCTCCTATACCTAATTCCTTATCCAGAGATGCACAAGATTTTATTCTCAAATGCTTACAAGTTAACCCAGATAATCGACCTACTGCCTCTCAGCTATTGGATCATCAATTTGTGAAGAGGCCACTATCAACTTCCTTGGGCTCTGCATCTCCCCACCATTATGCTATACGGTCATAAAAACTTTGGTGTAGCCAAGGAGCTGAAGGAATTGAGGTAAGATCATTCGCTTCTGTTAAGTACTTCCAAGTGTTCGGTATCATTTAATTGTTCCATTTATTGCAGTTCATCCATGGTAGCAGATAGCAAAGGTTAGAAAAACCATTCATTATAATATGCATGATTTTCAAAGGTAATGGTATACATATATACAAATCCTTGTAAGGGTTGGTAGGGGTGGATGGCATTCACGTCTTTGATGAGTGTTCTATTGTACTTCTTACAATGAATGTTTTTTCAACTTGTACACTCTGAACGGTTTTGTCCTTTGTTTTGAAATTATCCCTATCAGTCCTCTGGTTCAATGCTAGAAAAGCTTACAACGTATAAAATGTATGCTTAAACATGCATGTGCCTACCATGCACACTTTTTAAGAAGTGCAGATGCTTAAATAACTCTGTTTCCCATCATTGTTCCTGTCGAAATGATCAATTGCCCTAGATATGTACAGTGGTGTCAAACCACTAACACTTGCTAATCCTTTTCTGGGATTCAGGATGCTTGTGTTTCCTAGAACTTATCGTTTGTATAACCCGTAACATATGTCTAATGACTCGTTACTTACGAATCTTATGTTACTGGTTCTGTACTAGTACTGGCAATATGCTCATGAACCTGGGTTTTTGTTGTTTACCACATAGTTATCCCATTAATATTCAATAGGTCCCTTTTTTGTGTTCTTTTGGAAGCTATTCTTTTGTATTTAACTTGTTATGCAGCATATATGTGTACATAAACGTGGTTAAGGCATGTTGTTGGTACTTCCAACTTTAATACGTGCAAGATGTTCAATTGGCGCAGGAGCTGATGTCATGCACCGAGCCAAGCATCTACTTAGTGCCTCATTTACCAGTGGCACACTTGTTTCCAAGGGAGACCTAGTTGGTGAGCATAATATTTTTCCATTTTATTCAGGTTTTTGGTTTGCAAAAACCTTATCAATTGCTGGAGTGGATTTTTTTAGTTTTTTTTCTCCCTTTTTCTTTGTTCTTTTTTTGGTTTTAGTTTCACTCTATAGCATGTACTGCCGAAGAGGGCAAGTGATCATGTTTGTACGACTAATTGTAAATATTCAGTGGTAATATATGTAAATCGGGAAAAAAAAAAAAAAAAAGAAATTGTGCGCGATTGTATATGTTTTGTGGTATTTAGCCTGGACATAATGCTTGTTTGCTGGATACTGATCGTGTCTCTTGTCTGCAGATTTTGATTTTCTCAGAATTATTAGTGTTTGCTTTTTCCTGTCTATTAGTTTTTCAATTTTCTGCCAAATGGTCTTTTACTGAAGAAAATGTAAACAAGCTTGTTGGGATTGAACCAACCATTGAATTGTTATTTTTTTTCACTTTGTCCCTACAAGTTGATAATTTTTGTCTAAAAAGATAATTACTGTTTGTATTTAGGGCAATGTGATATAATTCAAATAGTTTAGAGAACAATGTGAAAAATTCACGATTAAAAATAATTCGGCCCCGAGTTTTGTCTTAATGACACGGACACCCGTTTGTATTTTATTAATTACAGTGACACCCCCAAACACTTAAAATTCGTTTCACAGACACCCCATCGTTCTATGGCCGTCAATAATTAAGACAGAAAAGAGTGACATCACCTTAAAAAACCCCTTAAATTCCAAAACTATCTTCCTTAAGTATTATATATTAAAATTTTTTCAAAAATATACAATAGAAAGACTATTATATCCCTCAATGCACTTTAAAAACATAACACAACTCACTTCCCTTTTTTTTTTCAAACAGCTAAATCTCAAACTATCAATCCTTTTTTTTTTTTTAAGAAAAGGAAAATTTTATTGATAAAAGAAACAATTACAAGAATCAAAGAACAAACTTGATTGAAAGAATACAAAAAATGGCTTTAATCATTCAAGATGATTAAAACCATTTTTAACTACTTTACTGCATCTTCTGATCTTCACATTCAGCTCCTGGAATCTGTCCAGCTACTGACAGATTCTGCTTCAAAGTGCATAGGTAGCAAGCATCTCCAACGCACAACATCACTCTGGCATCATCCCAGCAGTTATCCTCAAACCCTTCACAGCAGTGTAGCAGAAACGCAGCAAATACAGCCCCATTAAACTGCCTACTCTATTCAATATGCCTCCTGAACTGATTCTGCTAAAACACATCCAGCTGCAAGCAGTAACCCACAGACAGAAACCAAAGGTCATTACAAAAAGTATCAACCAATTACAAGAATCAAAACAGGAAAATCAGTTCCTGTTTTCCTGTTAAAAAAAGGGTTTCTGATTTTCTGTTACAAGCCAAAAAAAACAAAAACTGTTACAAAACAGAAAAAAATTTTTGTTACAATTGAGTAGAGAAAAAAAGCAAAAATTTTCCTCATAACAAGGATTAGCTTCCGTATACACATATATCTATGTATTTCATGTTCAACTCAAATGACAAAATAGTGTAATATTTCATATAGAACTGGGCAGTGGCTAAAGGTATTACATGGTGTTGTAGCAAAAAATACTTGTCCCACAAAAAATAACATGTGCCCTAACCCCTCCCAGACAAAAAATACTTGTCTCACAATAAATAACATATGCACATCTATACTTCTCCAAGATTCTGAACTCCAGCTGATTGAGCACCCCTGCCACATCCCTTTACCCCTCCCTCCATTGCAGTCGGATTTTCAACTGCGGTAACTTGGTAAGTTACCTGTGAGGCAGTAGAATGACTTTGTGATCCAGCTGTTTGTGATGTTGTTGGTCCTTCATTGTACTACATATTAGAAGACAATTAGAAAATTCATCAAGTGTATTCCAATGAAATAGGTAGGATGTTATTTACCTGACTGCTATTGGTCACACCACCATTCTTACCCTTCGTTTTAACTGGTGCTCTTTGACATGTTCTTTTGTTATGTCCAAGTTGTAAACAAATTTGACACCTTATTGTTTGGGACCTCCTCATGTCACTTGTACCAGCTGCTGGCTAATCTACACCTTTCCTTCTATTGGTCCTAGACCTTCCAGGCAGCCTGCCTGCGCAGGGGTGGAGGTTGTAGAGGTTTTGCCACTGGATCCCACATCTTCTGGTCCACAATTGGATGGATCATATCTCCATGAACAAGCAAATAAGTCTCTTTGGTGTAACTTCTGTGACAATACTTAATATTTTCTCATTAGGATCCTATTGCAGCTTTTGCATGAATGCAAGGAATCCCAGATATCTACCATTGTCTGCACATCCCAGTTGCCAAATTGACCGTATATCGTGTTCCCTCATGACTTATGTCAAATTCTAAGTTCCCAGCAAAATAATACAAGACACTTCATACTGTCCTGAACCACCTTTTTCAGTTGTATCTTAATGTTTTTGGTGACTAATCCCTCCCATGCACATCCTTTGTGGTACCTTTTTTGAAATCTCACCATTAACTTGCATCTAATTCCTTCCAAAAGAGTGCGTATTGACTTATGCGTATGCAGTCCAATCCAGTTGTTAAATGATTCACACATGTTATTGGTTATGTGGTCACTTTTCACAGATTCATCAAATGTGTGCCTAGCTCAGTACATAGCCCATGTATGTACTGGGACTTTCATAAGCCAATGATAAGCATTAGAATCATGTAATTTCATTAACTCCATGTTGTTCCTAAACCCTACCACATTATAGGCCCTAGCAGCCCTCCAAATTTTTTTTTTAAGTAATAGTCCGGGGAACTTGGACTTGAAATTATTGAAGAGATGCACAAAACATCTCCTACGCTTAGCTCCTAGGAAAATCTTCTCAAACACTTTATCAAGTCCCTAAAAACAGAATAATAAGAAACAGAACAGAAAAATAAGAAATAGAAACAAAAAGAGAAACAAAAACACCGAAACAGAATACCTTCTGATCGTCAGACATAAAGGTCCATGGTTGGGACCTGTCCCCAGCACCAATAACTGCATGCAGATTGTCTAGAAACCACCCCCAGCTCTCCATTCTCTCACTTTCAACGATTCCAAATGCCACTGGGAATAATCCTTTATTCCCATCCAGTGCTACTGCAGCTACAAGAACCCCACCATATGGCCCTTTGAGGTGACAACCATCAACACCAATGAAAGTTCTACAACCTTCTCTGAACCCATTCTTTATGGTACCAAATGAAATGAAAAATCTCTTGAAACTGGGATTAACACTCACTGAAGGCTTAAAGTAATCAATAAGTGCAATAGAACCAGGGTTACTTTTCAAAACTTTTCTAACATAGGTTGGTAGTAACTCAAATGTATAGCTATGATTACCCTCTATTGTTTCCATAGCCCTCATTTTTGCCCTATAAAGCCTACTACCATTACTTTCAATTTCCCATCGATCATTCAATTCAGATTGTATACTCTCCAATGTTATCTTTGGGTTGTTCTTGATGATCCCCTGTAACTGTTTAGCAATCTAGGTGTTGTTTGCCTCATCCACTTTCCTATACCTAATACAGTTATGCTCAACTTTGTAACTATTCACCTTAAATGTAGCCTGATTCGGAAGAGGTAATGCATGGATCCTCCATTTGCACCCTTCAACAGCACAATGCATTGTGACTCTAGTCCTCTTATTTTTCTTCCTAATCACTTTGATCCCTTTTTTAATGATATAGTCTCTTAAAGCATTCCTAAAAAGATCAACATTCTCAAACAACATCTCCACACGGAAATCCCAGTCAGAGTTTCCACCATTCTCAACATGAAACTCTGTCTCATATTCAGATGAATCATACACTTTGGATTTCTTCTTTCGCTTGTTACCACCATTCATATTCTCTACATCATCAGAAACATTACTACTCCTACCACCTGCATTCCCAGATTGATAATCTGAGAAACCATCACTTCTTGCATCCCATTCTTCACATGTGCTAATTGGCCCAACATATTGGTAATCATTCCTAGAATCGGGAACATCATCACCCTTGCCTCTCCAATCCTCATCCTCAGAACTAAAATCATATACATCGTCCTCCTTATCATTATCTCCCACACTCAAATTGAACATTTGCAACACCTGTTTCTACATTTCCAACCTTAGATTCTACATTTATACCACTATGGACAACTATATCATGCTCAAATTCACCCCTTTTTTTTCCAGAACCTAATTAATTCAACCCAAATTTCAAAAATAAAACCCAACTAAAATTTTACATCAAACCAAAATTCAATAAACGAAAAAAACATTGCATAAAAGGCATAATACTTACTGATGGCTGCAAGAGAATCAACGTCCAATAGGTGTCACTTGTAGGTGACGTTGATGTTCTCCCTAATGACGGTGAGTGCTAAAATCTCACAACACATCTGTATAAAACATTAAACTGAGTTACAAGAGTAGAGTGTGCAAATTTGTGAGTAGAGTGTATAAAATTCGTGGAATGTGACTAGAGTGTACAAAATTCGTGGATTCGTATAAAATCATGAGTAGAGTGTGAAAATTCGTGGAATGTGCAACCATCCTAAAAAACCCAAAAAGTAAAGATCTACAAAAAATGCCAATTTACGACCTATCCCGAACCCAAATAATTGTCCAAAAATTTAAAGGGCAGTTGTGCTATCAGGACTAGGCATTTCAAACACCCAAAAGCGATCAAAAGTACTATAAAGTAAATTAAAGTACTGTTCAGAGATAGCACCCTTAAGAACATAAACAAGAAAAAAGCTAACGCCCAATAGGTGTTTAAGCTAACGCAAAATGGAAAATTAATTCCCAGTAGGTGTTTAAGGGTGTTTAAGCTAACGCCCAGTAGGTGTTTAAGCTAACACCTAGAAAGAAAAAAGCTAACGCCCAGTGCAAAATGGAAAATAACTTCAAGCATAGCCACAAAAGTATAGCAAAAAGCTAAACAAACCATTCTATATGCCTCTAGCAGAACAGATCCTAAGAAAACCCAAACAAACACCGCAACAACACAACCAATAAGGAGAAAGGGGCTTGCAGTGCAAAAGACTCATCAATGAGGTCAGATACGAGAATAATGAAGGATCCGAGTTTGAGTTCGGCATCAACACCCAGTAGGTTTCGCTGGTAGGTGTCGCTTCAACTTGTAGGGTTAGATCTCTGGCGGAGCAAATACATTGTGGAATTTAGGGCTTTTGAGTTCGAGAGGTGATGAGATCTGTGGGGATTGGGGAAAGAAAGAGACTATGGGGGAATCGGGAGGAAGAGGAAGAGTAAGAGTAAGGTTTCGATTTGAGGTGAGAAGGGGGGAGCAGATCCTCTGTTGTTGGGAGGAAACCGCATGACATGCGGTTAAGTGGAACGGCGGCGTTTCACTTGTTTTTGCAAAATTTTTTTATTCACGCTTACCAAAACGACATCGTTTTGGTCCTCCTTCAAATTCCAGATTTGCATATCAGATCCCTTCTTCTTCTTCATGTGTGTGTGTGTGTGTGTGAGAGAGAGAAAGGTCAATGAAAACATGGATAAAAAATCCATCTTTTTCTTTTGTAACTAGAGGATATAATTTGGATTTCTATATGTACAAGATGTGTGAAAGGACTTACAAGAAGTGTTCTTTGGATGATTTTGGCTTTTTTCTTAGGTATTTGAGGAGGCTTACAACCTTTCATGGCCATAAAATCCTCCTCTTTCTCTTTGCTTGAACATCCAATATGCAACTTTGGCCAAACAAGAGCTTTATTATCATCCCCTCCTTGTCCTCCACCACCTTCCACTGAAAACCTTCCCATTCTCCTCCAACCCCACCACTGACCCTCTCGTCGTATAAAACCTCTCTTCCTTCTTCGGCGATGTTGATGACTTTCGATTCTCCGCCAGAGTCTTAGAATTCTTGTAACTAAGACATACCCACATCAGAAATTCTCTTATTATATCAATTTTCTGGGAAAATTTGGGAGAAAAAAAAAAGGTTTGGGATTTTATTGTTTTTGTGATGGTACCTGGTGAGATAACTGGGTGGTGGAGGAAAAGAGGTCTCTTTCTGGGAAAGAGTGAGAAAGCGAGATGAGATTTTCTAGCGGATTCTGCCACTGTTTGATGGGTCTGAGACATCTGGGTCTCTCACCCTCACACATCTGAGTCTCTTCCTATTACCCCATTGTAAAAACAAATCTGTTTCTGGTGGCTTACAGGGTCTTTGATTCTTCTCTTCCTTCTCCATATTTTCCAAAAACAAGCAGAAGATATGAAATTATCTCACAGACCCATTTGAGTTTTCCTCAACAACTCAAAAAAGAATCAGAGCATGAGAGGTAGGAGAGAGAAATTTCAGTTAAATAACCTCGAGATCTGAGTTTGGCTGAGAAATTAGAGCAAATTCTTAATGAAGTGCCCTACAAATTGAAAGGATGAAACATTAGATGTATGGGAGCAGATCTTCTGCTGTTGGGAGGAAACAGAGATAGAACATACGTTGTTAATAGAGATAGAGCATAATTCTAAGGTCGTTTTAGTAAACCTGAAGTGTGCCTGAAGTCGGAGCTGCCTGAGGTTGTCAAAGTTGCCTGAAATCGCCGAAAGAGGGGTGCAGATCGTTGGATCTGCTGATGTCACAAGGCCTCACTGTTCAAGACTAACGAAGAAGATGGGATCTGATATGCAAATCTGGAATTTGAAGGAGGACCAAAACGACGTCGTTTTGGTAAGAGTGAATAAAAAAAAATTACAAAAACAAGTGAAACACCGCCGTTCCACTTAACCGCATGTCACGCGGTTTCCTCCCAACAGCAGAGGATCTGCTCCCGTGAGAAGGGTTAGCGGCTATAGGCAAACAACGGTTGTAGAAGGGTTTTCATTTCTCTCTCTCTTTGTGGCAAACGATGGGCTGTACAGGTGTTTTCATTTTTTAGGGTTTTGTTAGTCAGATGGATATTTATATCATTTTATACATTGGGGTTTGATTGACAATATTATAATTCAATAAAATGAGGGTTATTTTTGTCATTGCATAATTTCTTAACTCCGATTATAATAAGGGGTGCCACCGTAATTAATAAAATGTGAGGGGGCGTTCGTGCATTAAGACAAAACACAGGGAATCCGAATATTTTTTACCCAAAATTCAATAGTTCAAGGGCAAACTAAAATCGAGTTCATTCTGTAATTTGCCCTTATTTTTCAGTTGATACATGAATTCAAATCGAATTGAAGGGAAATGATTGTAATACCTCATAATAAAGTTTGATTTGAATTCCTAGTTCTAAATATTTATTGTTGACGAACTATAACAATTGCACCTATTAAAGCAACTAAAAGAATTATTGAAATGAGTTCAAATGAAAGCAAAAAATCTGTTAATAAATGAATCTCAATTTGTTGACTATTACTTATCAAATCTTGCTCTATAATTTGATTTGATTTTGTAGTCCAAATAATCTCATGCCATGACGTATCTGGAATAGTATTCATTAGTGAAACAAAAAGACTTGTACAAACTATCAAATTAACTGCATCCCCAACAGTCTAAAGATGAAAATCTTTGTAATATTTTGAATAGTTCATGAACATTATTGCAAAAATGATTAAAACATTTATATCTCTTACATAAATAACAAGTTGTGCATCGGCTCCAAAAATGGAAGTTCGATAGAATATAGAATAAGGATATACAAACAAGAACCAATCCTATTGAAAAGGCATAACAAATAAGTGAAAATCAATCTAAATTGTATCTCACAAGCTGTTCAATCGGGGAGTTCGATCTTCGCAATTTTAAATTTTGTCAATTTTGATCTAAATTTGAAAAGTCGGAAAAGATTGTTTGATATGAGGCATTTAAATAAATTGGGTGGATGCTTTAACAATATAAGAGCATTTTTAATAAATTTTTCATTCTCACTCAATTCTCAATTTTAGAAAATCAAATTTTAAAATTTAATCTCCAATGGACTATCCATTTAGGCTCTCTAAAATAGAGTCTAATTTGGCTCTCTCTATTTGGAGAGTCAAACTAATTTTCTACTCTATTTTTTTAGACTAGAAAAATAGTATATTTGTCTTTTCATCCAAAAATTTCAATATAAATATATCTCAGCTACATTAAATCCACTTCTTCCTTTGGTTTGAACCTCCGATGGATTCTTGAAGAAGCAAAATTTGTCTCCATACTCTACAAGCACAACATCAAGATGTGACTATTATATTATTGCTTCAACTTGTTTCTTTTGTTGATTAATTGACATTCTAGGGATTATATTCCGCATCAAACACTTTCGATTGGTGGCCATTCCTCAACTCGTTCACCGGTATGTGTGTGTATATATATATATATTAAATAAAAGAATGAAAGTAAAATGGGAGGAAAGCCAAATTTAATCCTAAAAATAATAAAATATAAAAGGATAAGAATAAGAGTCGTATTGGAGTGGTGTTTAAATATTAACTATTGGAAAATTTTGAGGCCAGTATCTCTATATAGACTTGTTTGAACTTAAGTCCGATAAGNGGGATTATATTCCGCATCAAACACTTTCGATTGGTGGCCATTCCTCAACTCGTTCACTGGTATGTGTGTGTCTATATATATATTAAATAAAAGAATGAAAGTAAAATGGGAGGAAAGCCAAATTTAATCCTAAAAACTAATTAAATATAAAAGGATAAGAATAAGAGTCGTATTGGAGTGGTGTTTAAATATTAACTATTGGAAAATTTTGAGGCCAGTATCCCTATATAGACTTGTTTGAACTTAAGTCCGATAAAGAAACTTATTTGTTATGAAGTATATTTTTTATTAATTTACTAGACTATCCATTCCTTTTAAAAATGAAGTAAAATTAAACATTAAAAACTCATAAATTTTAGGATTTTGATTAACATTAATTTTTTTTTCTCTCTCTCNCTTTTAAAAATGAAGTAAAATTAAACATTAAAAACTCATAAATTTTAGGATTTTGATAAACATTAATTTTTTTTCTCTCTCTCATATATATATATAGTAACATTAAAAATAAAAAATAGTAACATGTAAATATAAGTAACATGTTCAACAAAAATAACAACATGTTCAATTAAAATAGTAACATGTTGAACAAAAACAATAATATACTTAACAATAATTATCNGTAACATTAAAAATAAAAAATAGTAACATGTAAATATAAGTAACATGTTCAACAAAAATAACAACATGTTCAATAAAAATAGTAACATGTTGAACAAAAACAATAATATACTTAACAATAATTATCCCTCTCAAATTCAAATACAAAAAATAGTATAATTCAAACATAAAAAATAATAATATTAAAAAAAAAAGGTAACATTGAATATTAATATTTAGAAAAATAATAGTGATAATATGCTTAAAATAATAGTAACGTGAACGATAACATACTCAACAAAAATAGTAATGTAATAAAAAAAATAGTAACATGAAACATTCAATTTAACAAATCAACTCCTACCAAAATATCACAAATTATAAAAAACAAAAAATTAATAACAATGACCAGAGATTCTCATCAATTACTCACAAAATTGACATATCTCATAAAAAATTAAAAGAAAATGAACTTAGAAAAAAAACCAAAAGCATAATCGACAAAAAAGTGAAATAACCGATGTTCAAAATCAATCGACCACCATTATCGTACCCTAACAACTTTAACTAATTAAATTTAACCAAACTTAATTTCAACTACTAATGCATCACAAGGAATCAAGTTCTGTAGAGAGAGAGAGGGGGGGGGGACCAACAAGATCATGCTAAGCACTTATAACTTTGTGCATATCGACAAGTTGCTCACATATGGTAGCATAGACTGAGATCTACCGCCTTAAAAGCTCCATCTACTCATCCATTATCACTTGGACATACATCTCGTTGTGAGGTGGATTGGGTTTTGAGCAGAGAAGTTGGACATTGATGAAATAGTTTCCTCGATGGAGGAGAGAGATGAACGGAGATGGCGACAACATCGCCATTAGCTAGCTAGAGAAAGAGAGAGAGTTCTGAATTTGAATTTTAAATCTATGATGAAGATTTTATTGACATATTTTAATTGACATTAAATTAAGGGATAACAATTTTTAAAATAGGAAATTAATTTAACATCTTTTAAAGGAAAAATATTTTTTGAGATTTAAAAAAATAGTGAACTTAAGTATTTATTAGTAAGATAAAAAACAGACTTATCGCCAAACAAATTTTCTTGACGGATTCAAGTCATTATAAGTCTATCCGGGAGGACTTCACCCCAATCTTCACTTAACTATATTTATTTTTAACTTTTTTAACAAAAGATATTTTATATTTTAGACAAATATACGCTCTAAAATAGAGAGCACTGTTGGATATGCTCTAAGGTACACAACTGCGAATGATAGCATTGAGAGTTGAGGCTGTTAAAAAAATCGGGTTAAAATGGTAAAAATTAACAATGTTATTGAAACCTAAAAAACTAATATAATCTAGTATAATTAGCAAAAGATAGAATTCTAATAAAGAAGTTTAATAGTTACCGTAACTACTTGGCTTGCTAATAAATAGAATTTTAATCGGAATTAGATTCAAATATAAATTCGATTAGTTAGATATAAATTGATATTTTTTTAATAGATTATCTAAACTCGAATTCGAATCTGATATTTTATATTTTTATGAATTCAAATTTGGATATACCTATATCTGATTTGATTCAAATTTTTATATATTTTGTATAAATATTAAAAAAATTAAGGAATTATTCGAAAAAATTTAGTTAAATTAATTCGGAACAGATCAAAATTTCAATTTATTAATGAATTCAGATAAAAATCACAAAAAAAATTACCAGATCGAATTCAGGACGTGATTCTAAAGTTAGAATTTGATATATATCGGTAAGAACATAATTTGTTAACGGTCTTGATCACTACAATAATATTATTAAATTATATCACTCTTATATTGTCATATCGACAAATTAGACCAATTTTTGAAATCTCCATAACATTACATTATTAAAAAAGAAGAAAAAAAAAAAAAAACAAAGTATACTATGATTTCCTTTTTCCCACTGAGACTTTTCTCTCCCTCCAATTCTTCCCTCCAGCACTAAAACCCATTGATACAGAGGGAAAAAGAGCAAAATTCATTTTACACTAGAAAGTAAAAATTAAATTTTTTTGTGAGGTTTGAACAAAGAATGGGGAAGGACGAGGATGAGATGAGAGGAGAGATAGAGGAGAGACTGATAAACGAAGAGTACAAGATTTGGAAGAAGAACACTCCGTTCCTTTACGATTTGGTCATCACCCATGCGCTTGAATGGCCCTCTCTCACCGTCGAGTGGCTTTCCGACCGGGAAGAGCCTCCCGGAAAAGACTACTCCGTTCAAAAGATGATTTTGGGGACTCATACATCCGAGAATGAGCCTAATTATCTCATGATCGCTCAGGTCCAGCTTCCTCTCCAGGATGCTGAGAATGATTCGCGCCATTATGATGATGACCGGTCAGATTCCGGCGGTTTCGGTTGCGCCAACGGCAAGGTATAATCGCAGCTTATGATTTTTCGGGTTTCGTAGGTTTTGATTGAATACTGTTTATTTTAATCTTTTTGTTGAATTGGGTCGTGATTATTTTGAGTAAACATGAATCTTTCTTGCTTTATGCAAAAAAAAAANATGCTAAGCACTTATGACTTTGTGCATATCGACAAGTTGCTCACATATGGTAGCATAGACTGAGATCTACTGCCTTAAAAGCTCCATCTACTCATCCATTATCCCTTGGACGTACATCCCGTTGCGAGGTGGATTGGGTTTTGAGCAGAGGAGTTTNGACTGAGATCTACTGCCTTAAAAGCTCCATCTACTCATCCATTATCCCTTGGACGTACATCCCGTTGCGAGGTGGATTGGGTTTTGAGCAGAGGAGTTTGACATTGATGAAATAGTTTCCTCGATGGAGGAGAGAGATGAACGGAGATGGCGACAACATCGCCATTAGCTAGCTAGAGAAAGAGAGAGAGTTCTGGATTTGAATTTTAAATCTATGATGAAAATTTTATTGACATATTTTAATTGACATTAAATTAAGGGATAATAATTTTTAAAATAGGAAATTAATTTAACATCCTTTAAAGGAAAAATATTTTTTGGGATTTAAAAAAATAGTGGACTTAAGTATTTATTAGTAAGATAAAAAACAGACTTATCACTAAATAAATTTTCTTGACGGATTCAAGTCATTATAAGTCTATCCGGGAGGACTCCACCCTAATCTTCACTTAACTATATTTATTTTTAACTTTTTTAACGAAAGATATTTTATATTTTAGACAAATATACGCTCTAAAATAGAGAGCATTGTTGGATATGCTCTAAGGTACACAACTGCGAATGATAGCATTGGGAGTTGAGGCGGTTAAAACAATCGGGTTAAAATGGTAAAAATTAACAATGTTATTGAAACATAAAAAATTAATATAATCTAGTATAATTAGCAAAAGATAGAATTCTAATAAAGAAGTCTAATAGTTACCGTAACTACTTGGCTTGCTAATAAATCGGATTTTAATCGGAATTAGATTCAAATATAAATTCGATTAGTTGGATATAGATTGATATTTTTTTAATAGATTATCTAAACTCGAATTCGAATCTGATATTTTATATTTTTATGAATTCAAATTTGGATATACCTATATCTGATTTGATTCAAATTTTTATATATTTTGTATAAATATTAAAAAAATTAAGGAATTATTCGAAAAAATTTAGTTAAATTAATTCGGAACAGATCAAAATTTCAATTTATTAATGAATTCAGATAAAAATCACAAAAAAAATTACCAGATCGAATTCAGGACGTGATTCTAAAGTTAGAATTTGATATATATCGGTAAGAACATAATTTGTTAACGGTCTTGATCACTACAATAATATTATTAAATTATATCACTCTTATATTGTCATATCGACAAATTAGACCAATTTTTGAAATCTCCATAACATTACATTATTAAAAAAGAAGAAAAAAAAAAAAAAAACAAAGTATACTATGATTTCCTTTTTCCCACTGAGACTTTTCTCTCCCTCCAATTCTTCCCTCCAGCACTAAAACCCATTGATACAGAGGGAAAAAGAGCAAAATTCATTTTACACTAGAAAGTAAAAATTAAATTTTTTTGTGAGGTTTGAACAAAGAATGGGGAAGGACGAGGATGAGATGAGAGGAGAGATAGAGGAGAGACTGATAAACGAAGAGTACAAGATTTGGAAGAAGAACACTCCGTTCCTTTACGATTTGGTCATCACCCATGCGCTTGAATGGCCCTCTCTCACCGTCGAATGGCTTTCCGACCGGGAAGAGCCTCCCGGAAAAGACTACTCCGTTCAAAAGATGATTTTGGGGACTCATACATCCGAGAATGAGCCTAATTATCTCATGATCGCTCAGGTCCAGCTTCCTCTCCAGGATGCTGAGAATGATTCGCGCCATTATGATGATGACCGGTCAGATTCCGGCGGTTTCGGTTGCGCCAACGGCAAGGTATAATCGCAGCTTATGATTTTTCGGGTTTCGTAGGTTTTGATTGAATACTGTTTATTTTAATCTTTTTGTTGAATTGGGTCGTGATTATTTTGAGTAAACATGAATCTTTCTTGCTTTATGCAAAAAAAAAATAAAAAATTTGCTAGTATTTGCTGTAACTTGAAGTAATAATATTGGGTTTAGGTGTAAATTTGTTGCTTTGATAGTGAACTTGATCAATATATGTATGCTTTAGCTGTTTGACACTGTGCAAAGCTAAGATCGGACTATGGGGGTTGATTGGTCGCCAGTTATATGGATATGTGAATTATTGACAACAAAGTTATAGTTTGATTTTGGGTGGTCAAGTCAAAGAACCAGCTGATAATTTGGTATTAAGGTTGTTGAATGTTGCATAAATGATCATATTTCTTTTTTAAATAAAACTGTTAAATTCTTTCTGGAGAAAAAGATTAAAGAGGACAGTGAATGATGTTCTTATCAAAAAAGGAGAGTGAAGGATGTCTATCTTTATAGAGCTGATTTTCCAGTGACTTGTTCCAATATTAAATTAAAATCAAATTATGCATCTACATACACAAATTTCATCTTATCTTATATCGTTAGGATGAGTTGCACTTCTCCCCATCTTGTTTGATAACTGATCTAAAAAGTGAACTAGACTCCGTTAGCAGTAATGACAAGATGTCTTGAATACCTCTGTCTCTTCTGTTTTTTATCTAGAAAGCAAGCTTTATATCACAAAGACAGAAGCTGACTGCAGAAGGGAAAAATACAGCTGTTACAACTTAGTTTGTCAATTTCTAATGTGATATTTCACAACAATATATCAAATTCCCAACTAGTTTTGCTAATAGTAATAAAAAAACTAACATAAGGAAACAATTACAACTACAGAAAACAAAAAGTTCTCAAATTTAAGGGAGCCGAATTGTTCCAAAAAGAGCTGGCCTATTAGTGTGGCTGGAACTGGATATTCAGAGCATGTACTGTGGAGAAATAGTTTTCAAGAGAGAGAGAGCCTATTCTTTTGGTCTCAAACTGATTGTCGGCAATTATTTAACACTTAAGCGATGATAGCTCTTTATTGTTGTCTTTTTTTTTGCATCAATAGAAAGAAAGCAAGTTTCAGAGTTTAGAAAATTTTGCACTTTACAGTGACTACCTGGATATATTCTATTTAAAAAGTGAACATAATTTTGAAATCTTGAAGAAAAATTAAGAAATTGATTATAGTTATTTATCTTTGGAGGACTAGTGCTTATGAATTCAAATTTTTGTTTCTTAAATGCATTATTTTGTGGTTAGTCTCAGTGAAACGCAAAGATGAGGTAGGCTTTTCACTTCGGTTCATAGGGTCAGCTAAAGTCATTTCTATCTGTTGACTTGATAAGGTGGATCATGCACGCTGTCATATTCTGTCCCTTGAACATATCCCATGGCTCATGAACAAAATAAGAAATGTGAAAAACAACAAAAATAAAAAAAGTATGCCCATCTAATGCGTTGGGCATGCATGTGTAAGTGAGTGATTGGTGCTGAGGCTGCTTTCCTAGGCTAGCCGCTTGTTGCCTAGTTGCGCGCTGGATCGTGCCTTTAACAGCACTGATTGCAGATATTGTCAATGTGCCTTTTGTCCTTAGATCTATCAATCAAAAAATTATTATGTATGTCTCATAATCATACATATGCGACGTGGAGAGCAGAAAAAGTAAATGAATTGGCAGTCCCATACAGGTTTCTCAATCGTTTTCCTTTATCTTCTTGAGTATTTAATATTTGATTGTTTTGCAGGTGCAAATTATCCAGCAAATAAATCATGATGGAGAGGTTAACCGGGCTCGTTACATGCCCCAAAACCAATTTATTATTGCCACTAAGACCGTTAGTGCAGAAGTGTATGTTTTTGATTATAGTAAACACCCATCTAAGCCTCCTTTAGATGGCGCATGTAGTCCTGATTTGAGGTTGAGGGGCCACAACACTGAAGGATATGGTTTGTCATGGAGTCAGTTCAAGCAGGGTCATTTATTGAGTGGTTCTGATGATGCCCAAATTTGCTTGTGGGACATCAATGCAACTCCAAAGAATAAGGCTCTAGATGCCATGCAAATATTTAAGGTATGTATTACATTTGTGTTGGATGTATTTTATATTGTATGATGCCCATCCACCTCATACACAAGGAGACATGACTATTTAACTTGCCTAAATAACTAAAACATATGTCGAATAAATGCAGGCTTGCAAGTAACTTAACCTGATGTTATGTTTGAATTAGCTCCTTGCGCAGAGGAAATCAACTTATTATTATGATAAGAGTATGGAATGCAAAACATTCTAGAATTCTCATTAAGGCATGGGAACATTGAAATTACATGTCTATTTTCCTGCGTGAAAGTCAATGCACAGAAAACCAGAAATCTTAAACTTTGATTATTTTTCTGTAGATGCATACCATGTTATTTGTAGTTCTTTTGACTAAGATTTGATATTTTCCGGGAAAAGGTTCATGAAGGTGTCGTAGAAGATGTGGCATGGCATCTGAGGCATGAATACTTATTTGGTTCAGTCGGGGATGATCAGTATCTGCATGTATGGGATCTCAGGACTCCTTCAGTCAGCAAGCCAATCCAATCTGTAATTGCTCATCAAAGTGAGGTGAGTATCAGAGTCTCACAACTTCCTTGTATATCGACTAAAATATATGCTTAGATTCATAGTGCAAAAATTGAGGGTGAGCCTTGGCGTATCTTACTCCATTTTTTACTTGGGTGTCACGAGATTGAGTCATGAAAATAGCATATCTGCCCACGGGGTAAAGTTATATTTGACCCCCCCCGACCCGCAGAAGTGGGAGACTTGTGCATTGGACTGACTTTTTTTACTTCTTGAACAACAGTAGAAGCTTTTGCCAGATTCAAGTTTTCAGTTATTCCTGAATTCTTCTCATAGGCAGTGAAGTCCATATTCTTTGATACTCCCATTCTTATTTGGTGATCTACTCCAAACATTGTTAGGTGGATGCTTATAGTCTTTTACATGTGTAAGTGGGGAATCATAATGAAAACGTTTCATGCATGTGGCTCAAATGTAGGAAAATATTGAGACCCATCGTCTATGCATATCCAGAGGCAAAGGCTTATCCTTTTTGTTTGAGCTAGATTGTCTTCAGAAGTGTAGTTGCTGTTACACAACACAACTTAAGAGAGTTGGAGTTACCAGATACATCATTCAAAATTTATATCTTTTTATAGCAGATGAAGTTTGATCTTTGGTGAAGGTCCTGCAACCAGCCTCAACTTAGCCCCCTTTCATCCATTTTGACCTGATGGGTGATCCCTTATAACCCCCCTAGACTTCTAAAAGGTCAATGAAATAATATGAATGGGTAAAGTGGAATGCTGTAGGATTCTTCTTGCTCTAAATCCTCAGTATTGGTTTACAAAAGGTTCTCTTAAGATAATCATGTCCCATTTCTTAGGGGCAGAATTTTTGGTACATTTATCAAGATTGGTATACTTACTGGTTGATAACGTTGGCATGTTGCAATAGTCCTGTTTTGGTTCTGATGCTTGAGAAAACTTGTGCATCACGTTTTGTGTATGTGTATGTGTATGTGCGCATGTATGCGGGTGTGTTGGATTTCAACCTTATTTTGGTCCTTTTTGATACCACTGCCAGAAATGTATCTGAATTTCTACTAGTATATCTAACCAGTTACAGTTTCGTTGCCTTTTGTCTATGATGAATTGTATGAGACCCAACAAGGGGAAACACAATCACTGAGTTATTGAAAAAAGCAATCTTCCAAATTTCAGGTTTCATATTTGCAGTTAAGTAATATAATGCTCGTGCCACATGGGATCTCTGCTCATGAAGTTTTTGTATTGTATCACATATATCAAGCTCAATTTAGGGTTGTTCATCTCTTTCTTTTTCTTCTTCTTTCTTTGGTTTTGTTTTTGTTTCAGGAACATTGAGGGTATAAACACATGGGACATGGTGCCCCTATCAAGTATCAAAATTTTGTTTCGGTGCATAGTTTCGGTCAACTTGAAAATGAAAATGTGTCGAAAGTGTTTTGGAAACATTCGGAAACATGATGGAAACAAAGGAAAAAATAGAAATTTGTTGGCGAAACATTTCGGAATTAAAACACATCGAAACATATTGAAACGCGTTAAAACATACCACAACACCAAGAAACATAAGAATTGCGATATTTAATCATTAATTCATTTTGGTTTCCACAGAAATAGAAATGTTTTGGCCGTTTCAAGCTAAATTTAGTTTCTTGGTACCAATTCGCATACAGTAAACTTGGGGTGGGGTTATTGCGAGTGTGTGAGCTGGGAGATTGAGTGAGATAAGTTTTTTTACAAAGAACTTGTTAATTATTAATTTGTTTTGAAGTTGTTCGCCGCTACATTCACACCTTAATCTTATGTATATTTAATCATTTTGGTGATTGCAGTTCAGATTATATGTATGCTTTTCCACCATGACATTGGATATTGTAATTGTTATGTGTCACTTTGTACAGTATGCCATGATTGGTCTCCAAGAACATATTTTGTCTGCGTGTCATAGATATTAGTGACCTAATTTTACATGTATATAGTATTGGAAGGTTGGATAATGTTCTCCATCTGTTGGCCTTAGGCAGGTGTTTTAATCTCTTGCTTATTCTACCCCACCCATACCCCCCAAATAAAAAATGGAGAAGAGAAAAGAGTAGAAGAGAAAAATTATCCATATATTAAACAGCAATATTATTTTGTTATGCATGGTTTTGATGCTTGCAGTGCTACATACATTTCATTTTGAACTTACCTTTCCTAATGCTAGAGGTGAGACTTTATGAGGTGAGTGTTGTTCTAATATACTAGTAGTGTGTTTGTGGTAGGTTAACTGCTTAGCTTTCAATCCTTTTAACGAATGGGTTGTAGCTACGGGGTCTACAGATAAGACCGTTAAGTTATTTGATTTGCGCAAGATCTCCAATGCTCTCCATACCTTTGATTGTCACAAGTAAGTATTCTTCTCCTTGGACTCCAATAATTTTCTCGTTTGGGATATATTACTGGAATCCTTAGAGCCCTTGAGCATATACTATGCAGCGGTGGTACGTGAGGATACATAGAACATATATTTTCATATACAAGATGTTCTTAGTTTTTGATGGACTTCATTTCTTCTATGCTGTACAACAGGGAGGAGGTTTTCCAAGTTGCGTGGAGTCCCAAGAATGAGACCATTCTTGCTTCTTGCTGTCTCGGTAGGAGACTTATGGTTTGGGATCTTAGCAGGTACTCAATTGAACCTGCAGTTACCTTTTTCTTTTTTTTTTTGATATCAGTGAGTGGATGGTTTTATTTGGGTGGAATCCGAAGAAGGAGCAAAGGCAAGTGCTTCTAATATTAAGAGAACAGCTGACTTAGAAACAAAAGCTACGAGTGAATTGCTTGGGACATCATTGAAGCATATGCCAGAGCAAATTACCAAAAGATTTTCTTGTTTTTCTTTTTTCCTTTTTTCTTTGTGTTTGATTTTGGATATCCATTTTTTGTGCTCAAGTTTTTTTTTTTTTTCGTGCTCAAGTTTGAGGCTGGGCAATTTGGAAAGAGAACTAGAATATAGGGGTAAATTTCACCCAGACTTTTGACATTTGACGGAAGTACAGGGACTTCCTCTTTCATTTAGAAATGACAGTGACACTTATAGTTGGACAGCATGAACGATTTTAACAAATAGATGTTTTTACCGCTTGTTTAGCGGGTCAAAATTAAATGAACAAAACGTAATTGGACTATTATCTGTGCCATTGCCTGCATAGAGAGCCCCAAATTTCCCTTATCCCTAGTCCAATTCTCACAACCCTTAACCAGATCACCCTCCACTCCTCCTCTTCCTCGTCCACCCATCTCCTAACCCCCTAGCACCTCCACCTTGGTGACCCTTCTTCTTCCCCCTTTTTCGCTCTTGCACCCACAATACACAATCAAACAGAACCCCTTCTGATGGAAACACCTTCGCAAAAAAAAAAAACCACACCAGACATTGCTCCTTTCTACTATGTTTTCTTGAAACTTCAATGAATAGAAACCAGAAACAGTTCTTGATGCCTCTCTCTCTCTCTCTCTCCTCCATTGGCCTACCCCAACATGTGAAACCATGAGTTAGAGGCTCAGCTCCCAACCTAACCGCAACCCCATTTGAATCTTTGTGGCACTAGCCTCCCCTGCCATTTACAGGCCTCTCTCCTCTCTCACTTCTATACAACCACCAGAGCCTACCCTTGGCCCACATTTTCTAGCATCCACCCTATCTCCTCCAATCACCAGAGACGTCATTCCCATCACTAAACCTCTCCGCCTCTACCTCCAATTTCTCACAACCCAATCTTGTCTCATCTCTAATGCCAGCGCACCTGTTGCATGCCGTCCATGATGTTTATCTCCATCATTGTCGTCCTCCACCTACCCCCTACCTTTGTAACATTTTCGGTCTAAGCCACATAATCCTCTGCTAGGACTCGGTCAACTAAGCTTTGGTTTACAAACTGAAGGTTGCAACCCACTTATGGTTCAATCACAACTTGAAATTGCTAGTATGTGGGCGATTGAATTGAGCAAATTGTAATGTGGATTTGCTGTGGAGTTGATTTGAAACTTTTATTGGGTTGATTCTGATTTATTGGATAGTGGTAGTAGAAGCATCTCTCTTCTAGTCCAGTGGTGTATGGAGGTGCAGATTAATGGACAACTTGTTTTTGACATGTTGTTGATGTGATGGAGGTGGTGGGGATTTTGGTTGATCTAGTGTTTCAGTTGCAGAGGAGTTGATAAAACTAATTCCCTTATTTTGCAATTAATAGTAAAATTTGATGATTTATTATGTAATTGAGTATCAAAATTATATTTAATCATGAACTGTATTTTTAATGTGAAAAAATAAATAGGTACTAAAATTACATTTGATTGAAACGAGGAAATTATTGTAATTAATATGGTTTCAAATTGTGTTTAGAATGTGGTGAATTTTTTTTTTTAGGGACATTTGGTCTTGTAGTAACTATTAATCTTAGAGGTGTATTTTGGGAAATATTTAATTTATTTTTTGTTGATGTAAGCAATTGCTGTTAGTCTTCCTAACATTTGTCAGGGGGAGATAGTTTGGCTGTTATAAGTTCCAAATGTCAAGAGATTCAGGTGTCATTTTCGCAATTTGAGGGGGGGGGGGTGTTTATATGATTTTTCCAGATGTTAACAGCTACATGTGAAATTTACCCAAATGTTTTAGCAGTAGAATAATTTTGTTGATGATTGCAGGTGGCTAGCTTCGTATCCCTACAAGTCTATTGGTCATTCTTGCTAGAATCAATTTATATTTTCATTTTCTTCTTTTATCGCGCCATTCAATGTACATTCGACATTTGTGAAGTTGTTTGAAACTGCAGTTATGGGACATTGTAAAGTCCATTGGAATTGGCAGTTTTTCATTTGGCAAGAGCTCTTGTTCTTTTTGGCATAGCATTTAATTTTTGATGCTATTTTGCTATGTAAAATGTATCCCAGGATTGATGAAGAACAGACACCAGAGGATGCTGAAGATGGCCCCTCAGAGTTGCTCTTCATTCATGGTGGCCATACAAGTAAAATTTCGGATTTCTCGTGGAATCCTTGTGAAGATTGGGTTGTTGCGAGTGTAGCTGAGGATAACATACTGCAAATCTGGCAGATGGCAGAGAACATCTACCATGATGATGATGATTTACCTGGAGATGACTCCACCAAAGGTTGAAGGAACCAGAAATTACAGGGAAATAGAGAAAGGGAAAGCATCTAGGAGTTTTTTCTCTCATTTCCTTCTTTCTTCCACCTTTTGTATCAATGAGTTTGTGGTTTGATTTATTTTTTTTATTCAACTACTGTTATAATTCAGTTTTTGGTTGATTGAGCTGCACAATAGGCAAATTGGGTTCCCTGTGTGAGCAGAGCGAACACTTACACAAAATTGGTTACCATGCATGCTGCCTCACCATGACCTGTCCCGGCCGGGCTGGGTTTGGATCAACAAGATTTTCTCTTTTTACCAAACTTTTTTCTTTTTACTAAAATTTTATTTGGCCCGGTGTATGTTATGGGTTGAACTAAACAAATTTGAATTCAGATTATACTTATTCTTCCAAATAAAATTAAAATTTTTTGTCGGTTGACTTTTGGAATTTGGTGCCGTTTTGCCAAGAGTTTGTTTACATTCCAGAAATGTCTTTCGACACTGTTCTTTGAACATTAGTGTCTCTTCAATGGGAAGAGATACAAGAGGGTCTGTAAAAGCATTTCCTTAATTTAGTTTTTAGTTGATTTAGCTGCACAATAGGCCCAGTCAGAAAAAAAAAGCTGCATAATAGGCAAGGTTGGGGACCTGGGCAAGTGAGGTATTTTTTTTTTTTGAACAGTATTTTTATGGGGAAGGGGGTGACGAGGTTCAAATCTGTAACAACTGTGATGGGTTACTCCAAATACAGCTAATATCTTGTTGGATAATTAGCAATACAGAAGGTCTGAAGGCTTTCTGTAATACTAAAAATTATGCATTGATTGTATAATATTTATAGTTTATGGAGATAGGTATGGTTTAATGGGATTATTTGATACTGAAAAATGTATTAATTGAATTGTCTGGTATTGACGGTAATGCAAAGAAGATAATGTTTTTGAACGAGAAAAAAATTGGAATGAATTTTATACCATTGGATCGTAGTAGGTAAAAATTGAATTAAACTTGACTATTGTTGTATTTTTATAAGTTCAGAATTTAATTTCTTAACTGTAATATTAAATAGACTACCAATAACTGTGTTTGAAGACACGATATAATATAAAATTCAAGCGTCCGAAAAATTAACCCCACTCTATCAAATAGTAATTTTTTTTCCTTTCTTTAATTATGTAATTTGAAATTAAATTTTACCCATTACTTTTTAAAACAATTATGCGTCAACAGTCTTGATTGACACGTGTAACACATTTTTTATTCCACAAACGCGAAATATTAATTACGCGTATTATTAATCACCCAGATATATAATAACTAAAAAAACCACATAGATGACATAAAGTCCAACTTTATTCTTCAAAGTGTCCAAATTCGTAATCAAAATCTAATTTTCTTCCTCAACATCAACATCGCACATTAACACTTTATATCATAACATATGTGTAATATGTGTATATTATTATATATGAATCACAAATTAATCAAATATTAAATAATTAAACTTATAATAAAAATGAATGATGTGATAAAAATGAATGGAAAAAAATATATAGAGATAAAATTCAAACCTCCAACTCCTTTATTAAATAGGGACAAGTCTATGATATCGAAAAAAAAAAATTTGATACTATATTGACATTTATCTCTTTTGCTTTTACCACTATTGTTATAACTTTTATTGTTATAAATAACCCATAAAAATTAAAAACAAAATCATTAAAGTAATAAAATTTATCAGTACCGTATGGATTTTTTTTTTTTTGGAATATCATAGTGAAGTCCATTAGATAGATGTTATGTTGATAAAAAGTATAACTAAATGATGTGATGGATACACGGAGAGAGGAATTGATTAAGGAAAATGTTATATTTACGAGAAAAATTTATCAAATCTTTTATATTAAATGATGTAACATAACCTTCGTAAATGAATATTAATGGGACCACCAAGTAGGGTGGTTTAGTGGGGGTATTGGATGTACTCCTCACATTGAGGTTGAGAGTTCGAGTCTTGAAGTCCCCATTGAGACTTGGTGGCTGACTGTTATCCTAACCTACCTATATTTGGTCCTGAGAGGTGTTTCAGGCGCGGTCAAAAGTCTTATAATTCCACTAGTGAAGGCCTATCGGGGTGGTCGCTGAACGCTCTTCCTTGCCCCCACCCCTTTTTCTCTCAACAAAAAAGAAAAGAAAAAAATATTAATGAGACTCGCTTATTTGATGATAAAAAATTATGACACATCATTTAGAACGAAGATTTGGTAAAAATAACATTATCCATTGATTAAGGTATACAATCGGAGTCATTAACTAAAGTTTTTAATTAGGCGCTTGATTTTTTTTTAAACTCTTGAATTACAACAAAATGAAATATTAAAATTTTGATTTCATGCTCATTTAAAGATTTTTATCTTTTTTTAATAAGATGTTCTGACTTGCATTGACTATTTTTCAAACTCAAATAATTATCGTCAGTAACCCAACGAATTTAAAAAAGTTATTGCGCATTCAACATTGTCACACTATCATCGTGTCATCATTTTCATTGGTGTAACCTTGCTCCCACCTCACAACTGAATACCAAGAATTTTAAAAAATTCTATGATACTAGTTAGGTTATAACAATCTATACAATAAAACAGTTAGGTGTTTGAAATTTTATTTCATATATATATTTTTTTTCAAAATCATCGAATCGCTAATTTTTATCACCTATTTAATTATTTAATATTTAATAATTTGTAGTTTAACATAATTTATATTTCATAAATTATCTATACACGATAGTATACACATGTTAAGAAAATTTATCAAATTACGCATTTTTGTCAATACTTTTTTAAAAAATATTGGATAAAAATAAATTTTAAATGATATAATCAAATAAATGAAGAAAAACAAATATTATTTAATATAGTGGGGATCAATTTTTCAGATACTAAAATTTTATGTTTTATTGTACCTTAAAGAACGGAGTTATGAGTAGTTACCCTATATGGGATATTTGATTTAGTATGCTCAAGAATCACGAATGGTTTGATATTTTGATGACAAAATGAGGGATCCAATGAGTTGAATTATTTTTTTATAAAACAAAACACTTATTTTGCTGAGTTTGGTGATTACTAGAACAAAACGAGTTAAATTACTAGTGATAAATTTCTATTTTGGAGGGATTAACCTCGTAAAATATCAAAAATAAAATATTGATCACGTAATATTTATATTTTGAATAATATATTTTTTTATTTTTTTTCTTAGTTACACAATTTAAAATTAAAATAAACAGAGAAAAAAATAAAGAGAAGTAAGGGAGAGAAAAAAAGAGAGGTAGGTGTGAATTAATGGAGTTATCTGACATTAAAGAGTCTGTTAGTTAAATTGTCTATAGAGGTATTAAAATATCACATGATTCGCTAACACGATATAAAATTAATGGGTTTGGGTCTTCATTAAATCACTCGTTTCGTAAATGAGTGAATTCGACACAACATGATTAATAAACGAATCAGGTATGAGTGAAGTCAATTAAAAAAAATATACAATACGACACGTTTATATATCGATTATATACGATCATATAACGATACGAACTCGATATGAAATATCTTGTTGAAGACAAATTAATAAACGAATCGTACATGAGTAGAATGTTTTTCAATATAAAAACACTAAGACCCGACATAAACACACCTCACTTTACACAATTGACAAACTTAGTTGTCTGACATTATGAATCGTATAGGGTCCATTTGGTTAGACAAAAAAAAATGGTGGAAAATGAAAATAATAGAAACTGAAGTGAAATAAAATAAAATGATAGAAAATATATTTTCATGCATGTATTTGGTTAGAATGAAAAAATTTACGATAAAATTTAAAAAACAATCATTATATTATTTAAAATAAATGAAAGTTATAAGAATTTTTTTATAATTGTCTAAATTATCCTTAATTATATTAAATTAGTCTAAAAAAGAAAATATTTATATAATTATAATTGAAAGTAAAAAAATTTTAAAAAATGGTTTGAAATCTAATTTTATGACAATCACCAACACAAATGTCTTTGGGCCAACCAAACACATAAAAAATTTATCTTTCTTGCATTTTTCCGCTAAACAAATGAACCCATAGAGAAAATTATGTTTTTGAGAGACTATTGAATTAAAGTAAATGAAAATTATGTCAATTTTAACTATTATTGTAATTTTATAAATTGAAATTTTAATTTTTTAATTATAATATTAGATTGATTCAACAAAAAAAAAATGTAATATTAAATAGATTTTTATTTCACAAGTCACCTCTGGAACTTAGACGATCCATCAACGTCATTGTCACACCCTCCCATGTGGAGATAGATTAAAAAAAGCTCACGTCACACTATGCATCCCACCCTCCACCTCACCGCGCGTGGGTGTTTCTTCTGCCTCCAGCATTAAGAATAACAATTTTTAACACCCTAATATGACTTGACCTAAATAGAAAATCCGTGTATTTAGATTGATTATTTTTTAATATAAATTAAAAGATAATAAAATTTGATGATGTACAAATTAACTTTGCACACTATCTATCAAGTGACTAACAATTAAAGCAGTAATTAAGAAGTGAGAGATGGAGACAAAAATAATTTATAGTGGTTCGGTCAACGTGATCTACATCTACTTTAAATGATTAGAGTCGCTGGGTATTTTATTACTTTAAATGCGTAGGTAGAGTGGGGAGTTACAAGCAGAGAGAGAGAGAGAGAATTTTGCTCGACTGAATGTGATGCCCCTAAATATTGGTGGAACTTACAATTTATAGTCACCCCATAACAGACTGGGGTGAGTTGTTACTAACCAATTCTAGTGGAAGAGATGATTTCTTATCAATGGAAGAAACAGTTACGGTGCTCTTCATGATATTCGGTCATAAGATGAGGTGGGTGTTGATTCTTTCCAAGACCTCATGGATGAGGCTCTTGGATAACCCTGCATGTTCCCTTGGTGATGTAACTCCTCGAACCTGATGAGCTTGACCTGACTTGGACTACCTTGGATTGGACTTGCTAGATCTCTTGGAATTGGACTATTAATTCAAATTGCTTTTCAACATGAATTGTGTCATTTGGCCCTGGTCCATCAAAATTTATCAATATGAATAATAAATAGATTGGATTAAAGGTTCTCTGAAAGCCGGTACAATTAATTAAACTTATTTGACAAAAAGTACATAGAACAAAATATGAGTTAAAAAGACATAAATGACCCTTAAAAATCTCTTATCTTTAATGCATCTTGATTCATGTGTGTTTATTAATATATATATAAATACGTATTTAATGCACCTTTGATTTATGTGTATTTGTTAATACATGTATATATATATACAAATATATATACTTATTTATACACACACACACACACATATATATATATTTGTTGTTAAATCTCTTATTTAAATTTTGAATTATTTTTAATGCACCTTGATTCATGCGTATTTATTTTTTAAAAATGATTTTGTTTTCAAATTATATTTAATACACCTTGATTCAAGCGTTTTTTTTTTAAAATAATTTTTTTTAAATTAATTTAATATCCGAATAATGTAATAATATAATAATAACAGTGTAACAATTACATTGTAACAAAAACAATGTTAAGTAGTTTTGGGTATAAGAGAACAAATTCAAAACGGAGATAGACTATTTTGAATAAAGTTATATGAAACTATATGTTTGACAAAATATAATAGTACAATATTTTGTGTAAATAACTTGTTACACTATTATTGTTATACTGTTACATTATTAGTGTTACACTGTTATACTTTTATTGTTACATTGTTATTGCTACACTTTATATTGTTACACTATTCGGATATTAAATTAATTTAAAAATAAAATCACTTTCTAAAAAAAAATGCATGAATCAAAGTGTATTAAAAGATAATTCAAAATTTAGATAAGAGATTTAACAACAAGTATATACATACATGCATACATAAATGTTTATATATATATATATATGTGTGTGTGTTTATGTATATATAAAAATATATATTTATGTATATATAAAAACATATATATATATATACTTGTTTGAATTTTAAAATTTGTATTCATGTATTTATATATATAAGTCCTCCCATAAAATTAGAAGATGTTTAATGCACCACTTTTCAAAGAAAAGTGGTGCATTAAATACACATGGATTAATGGAGGGCAAAAATGTCACAATAAAAATAGATAAATTCAAATTATGTATTTGGATACAAATAAATATCAAAATTAAATACTTAATAACCCTACATTTTTTAGTGTGTATTTTTTACCAAATAAATATAATTTGGTGTATCCTCTTACAATTTACCCTTGGATTAAATCAAACTTTCTTAAGTAATGACATTAATCATTGTAAAATAAATTTACCTTTTTACTTTTACTCTTTATATAATGGAGTTTTATATTAAAATTTTAATTTATATATTATACAGATGAACTCGAATACGAGATGATAATAAACAAATCAAATTAGCAACAAAATATTTAATATTTATGTATTAAAATGTGACCTATTTTGAATCGTTGAACTTATTTTTAACATGAGTGACTGAGATTCTTTTAATCCAATGACTCAAAATCATCACTAATTTTTTTTTTTCCTAAAATCAGCCCATATTTTTTTTATGTTAATCAATGGAAGATTGAAAATTTCACTTATCATATATTTTTTTCATGTTAATCGAGATGAAACAAAATATTCTCTCTCTTCTCTCTCCCATTTTTTTTTAAATAATGAGAAGATTATTTTATTTTATAAATTATTATTTTAGATATTAGTATTACACAATTAATGTTTAATTTATTTATATTAACTAATATTTTTAAGCACGAATTATTATTAATCATTAATTAAATGAGTTACACAAATTCAATTTAGCACGACCCAAGACACGCTCCGATTGGTCACCCAACCGAAGCCACCCATGACCAAAAATCTCCCCACTGCCTCCGCGAGTCCGCGAGTCGTAACACTCTAAAGCAAAGCGCGTTGTCTTTCCCATTTTTCAACTGCCTCATGCGCGTTCATCCCACGTTCATTACCAGCGCGTGAGATCTCCACTTCCACCTTCCGTTCTTCGTCTCTCTCTGCCCTGTATTTCTCTTCACGTCTCGCCAATTTGCTACGACGAGCCCCATGGGAGTAGCGTAGAAATGACACGAACACGACGAATATTCTCTCCCTCTCTCTATCTCTCCCTCTGAACTTTCTCTCTCCAAAATTTAGATTACAAGAAAGAGAAGGAAAATAGAAATGCCCGCGCTCTGAATTCTCTCTCTCGATCTTTCCGCCTTTTCTTGTGATTTCGTGCTATGAAACCCTAACTTTCTCTCTCCGTAAACTTAATCCATCTCTACAACTCCGAACGATTAATTTGCCGGTACGAAGCTTTAAATTTTAACCACTATCTGTACCTATAGTTTTAATTATTTTTTTATTTACATTTCGTCTGTTTTAATATTTTTGTTTAGGAAAAAATATTTTTTGTTGCTTAGAAAAAATTTGATTTTGTGTATTTTTGATTGGTTTTTTTAAAAAAAAAATTAAATAGTTTAATTTTGGATCTCAGATGGTTGGATAAAGCTCAGGGGTCATGTGCTTTCGTGATTAATTTAATAGGAAAATGGTTGCTTTAGCTTTGTATAATTGTTACTTAAATTATTCATTATCTAACTGTCCTCTCGCGTGATTGTTTGGTTGTCGCACGTTGCTTCGTGTAGGGTTAAGATATATAATTCTCTGTGGCTTTTTTATATTAAGCTTTGATTCTGTTATACATGTATATATGTGTAGATGCCTCTTTACCTCTGCGATTAACTTGTTTCGGATCCAGATTTGCTCGTAGCGCGAGGTGGGTATTGTGTTTGGTGCTAAATTAAGCTTCTTTTTTGTTTTTGTTTTTTTTTCTGCCTTTGCTTAAGGAATTAAGGAGATAAGGGCAATCAAGCATAGGTGGAGAAGAGGGAAAGTGGGTTTCAAAGGTTTAAAAATGCAGGCAATTGGTTTTGTCATACTGTTAAAGATAGTATTTGGGAGGATTATTTAGGAGTTTTCATTATTGGATTGAGTGGTTCAGCGTTGGTTTATGTTGTTCACTTACCAATCTTAACATCTGTAGGATATAACCACCTTAATATTTTAGTATTAAGCTTTTGTGTTATCTTCTGTTTTGCAATTTTGGTATGCAAATGCACCATTTTTTTGTGTGTTACCACTGTTAAAAGATCGGATTGTCTGTAACTTATCTGAATTACATTGTGTTCAGGGCTTCTTTGATAATTGTTGAACCCTTTGTGTAATAAGCAATGGGTTTTGCAAATGTGAGATTGGGTAAATAGTGTGCTTTTCAGTGTTGCATTTGACCACTTGCATAACTTTTCTTTGTGAATAAAAGTTGTTTCTTATCTAAAAATCTTAGCTTTTTAATTTCTCAGTATCCAGAATTTTGAGTCGGAAGCCAATTTTGATTAGTAGACTTAAATGAAGCACGGAATTTATTATGTTGACTTCTATGCAAATATTTTTTGTCGGCTATAGCCCGAAAGATTAGTCAGCATACTCTTTCCGGGGACGAGTTAGCAATTTCTGGATTTATGTTGGTAGGGAATTTTTGGAAAAGCTATCTGGTTATGTTTATTATCTTTCAAGTGAAATATCAAATTCTACTTTTGGATGACTGAAGGAACCAAAGGAACTCAATGCTGCCTTTTGGAATACAAAATGACCAAGGACTATCATTGTAGAGTTTATAATATTTTTACTGCAGCCTTTGAAGGTTTGAAAGTGTCTTTAGGCTGTAATGTGAGAAGCTAGTATAAGGAAATTGTCTCTTGAGAGAATTACCTTTGGTACTTTTTAATTCTAGGATGCCTCTTGCCTGATTGCAATACTATGTTTGGATTTTGCAGCATAGCAGGTCGCACCTGATATGTATCAGGAGATCAGTGTCCTTAATTGGCAGTACTAAGTTGATATATGCCCCGGCAGGGTGTTTGTAGTTTGTCATTATGATGGGAACAACAATGTTTCTGGATTTTGCTACATTGTTGTTATTTCATCTTATTGGCTGTCCAAATGCATTTTTCTCCAGGACCTGGTCAGGTAAGCCAGAAGAGAGGTCATTTTGCCTTATTTGACCATTGAGTTTGTTTGTTGAGGTTTGACATCTTTGGTTTGTTCATTTTTGATTTTTTGTTGTCTTGTTGATGATATCTTTTCCTGGACCCAATCATCTGAGGCAGAGCCGTAGAAGTATCATTGTCTGATACAAGGATCAAAATTTCGTTTCAGTGTATTGTTTCGGTCACCTAAGAAACGGAAATATTTCGATGTGTTTCGGAAACGTTTCAACCCATTTAAAAAACAGAATGAAAAAAATGAAAAATTTAAGAATTATTTTTTCAAAATATTGGTCGAACTATATGGAAATATCTTGAAACATTCCGAAATAATTATACAAATACATTGAAATATAACAACATTTCAAAACATTATGAAACATTTCGAAGTATTAGAATTTCGATTCCATCACCGATTCGTTTCGATGTCTTTAAAAACGGAAGCTTTTCGATCGTTTCAAAACGATATTTTGATCCTTGGTCTGATACTAGGATCTACTTTGGTGCCATTGATTTTAAAGCCTGCCCAGTGCCTATGTGTTGAGCTGAAGCTTTTGCACATACTATTGATCAGGAGTATTGACTCTACAATTTTTATCCTGCAAGCTCTTCGCCATCACTTTGCACTATTTTCACATGGTGATGTGTGTAAAGTGGATATATGGAATATTTTTTCAAGAGGTTGATCAGTTCTTGAAATTATGGATTTGTGCAAAAATGATTTATAGTTGACAAGGAAAGAAGACATGAAGAAAGAGTTTTGTTTTTTTTTGTTGGGGGGAGAATAAGGAACGAATCTCTGCTGTGGAGAATACATTTCCAGGATTTAAGTCAGGTAATGAAGGAGCTTGGAGTGGGCTTTGTTAAGCATTGGTGTAGGAAACAATTGGGAAATTGAAAGAATTTGGAATTACACAATATGGGGTATATGCATGAATAATTTGGAAATGGTTGAGTTATTTGAGTCTATTTTAGCTGATGAAATAGTTTGAATTGTCCTTGAAACTCCCAAAGAGTTTGAAATTATTGTCAATATACTATCAATAAATGTCGTCTGCTGTCCTTGTTCTTGTACTCTCTTATGAAAAGTTAGTTTGGCGCCCTCTAGGACCTTTTGGTTCCTTGGGCATTATACCGAAGACAGAGTTTCTGTTGTCTAGACTGCTTTTGGGGAAACTCAGGTGAGGTTGGATTTGTAAGGAGTGCCATTTCATGGTTGTCCATTCTTGTCAGTATCATTACCACAGTTCACCCTATGGAAAGAGGCATCTTGCAACTCTTTGTTATTTTTTTGTATGTGAGATCTTTCAAAATTGTCCTTACAAAGTTGCACCCTCAAATAGGCCAATGATATTGTTTAGAAGTATGAATTCCAAGTTATTGGAATCCTTTGTTTTGCTGGTCTATTAAGTTGCGCACTGGAGAATGCTTTGCCTGCACATTTTATGTTTCCAGTTGGACTTCTAATTTTGCAGTTTAGTTCATAATTCTGAAAGTTACATGCTTTGGCTAGTCTTGAGGGCCTGAATACTGCAAATGTGCAAGTAGATTTACTTGTAATTGTACTAACTGACGCGTTTAAGTTATCAAGTCACAAGGTGAAGTAAAAAGAGAGAGAGGATGGAACCTTAGATCATGTTTGGGTAACATGAATGTGGATCGTTAGTGAGGTATTGTTGAATTTGATGGAGTCAATTATGAGGATTGGAGTTAACAGTGTACTTGCTGGTATAGGATTAGTTGTTACAAGTTTATGAAATTGCACTGCTGCATGTGCATATTAATGCATAAAAAGTTGTTCCCCTATAGCGGGGTTTGAGAAATCTGTGGTAAGCAGTCTTACCGTCTGTTTCTCATTTTGTTTTAACCCCGCACTGTGCAGGCCTGTCACCTAGTTACCCTCAATTAACTCTGGACACTCNTTTTAACCCCGCACTGTGCAGGCCTGTCACCTAGTTACCCTCAATTAACTCTGGACAACCAAACTAAAAACTCAAAAGCACTGTGGAAGTTATTTATACTTGCTTTCCTGTTCATATACAATTTGTGTTGACAGTTTGACAGCTTTAAGTTAGAAATTTATGACTTGGCCGGCCTGTTTGTTGATATAATAGAATTTCTATTACAATTTTCAGATTTATTTGGAAATGGCGAAAGGTACCAGGGGAAGACGTAGGATTGCTTCACGCCAATGCAGGCCAACCCCATACCCCTTGCAAACCTGTGACCAATCAGATGGCGTGCATCAAAAAAATTGCTCCAAAATTTTTGTGAAGAAAGACTGGGAAGATGCAACCTGTTCTGTATGTATGGAGTATCCCCACAATGCTGTTCTTCTCCTGTGTTCATCTCATGATAAAGGTTGCCGGCCCTACATGTGTGGCACTAGCTTCCGCTATTCCAACTGCCTTGACCAGTACAAGAAAGCCTACACCAAAGTGGCATCACCACATCCCAACCATTCAGTTGATAATCCAGCTGTGGGTGCAGTGTCTAGTTGGCCTGCTGAAAAGTGTGAAGTGACTGAGCTGGCATGTCCCCTTTGCAGGGGCCAGGTGAAGGGATGGACTGTGGTGGAAGCTGCACGAGGATATCTCAATGCAAAAAAGAGAAACTGCATGCAGGAGAACTGCTCATTTGTTGGAACGTACAAGGAGTTGCGGAAACACGTTAGGGCAGAGCACCCTTGTGCTAGGCCACGGGAAGTGGATCCTGTTTCTGAACAGAAGTGGAGAAGTCTGGAGCGTGAGCGAGAGAGGGATGATGTAATCAGCACCATTACGTCATCAATGCCTGGGGCAGTGGTTTTTGGTGATTATGTGATAGAAGGAAGTCATTATGGTTTTGATACGGATGAAGAGGAAGGTTTTGATGTTGATGCTGTGGGGCGGAATGGGAGTTTTGACGTCGGGATCGATAGCAACCTGATGAATGTCTTTTTTCTGTTGCACGCATTTGGTCCATCTGGGGATATTGTGTCAAATAGAAGGATGAGATTGAGGAGGTTTGAAAATGATTCCAATCACTCATTGGATGGAGGTACTATTGGAAATCGTCACACAACCCCTATTGAGGAATTTGATTCCTCTGATCAAGATAGTGATGGCCGTGGCGATGATGATGATGCCAATACTGGTATGTCACTTGTTGGCCGTCTCCGCCGCCAAGGCAGAGTTCTTTTAGGCCGATCAGGGAGGAGACGAAGGCGTAGAGAGANCATATACAATTTGTGTTGACAGTTTGACAGCTTTAAGTTAGAAATTTATGACTTGGCTGGCCTGTTTGTTGATAGAAAAGAATTTCTATTACAATTTTCAGATTTATTTGGAAATGGCGAAAGGTACCAGGGGAAGACGTAGGATTGCTTCACGCCAATGCAGGCCAACCCCATACCCCTTGCAAACCTGTGACCAATCAGATGGCGTGCATCAAAAAAATTGCTCCAAAATTTTTGTGAAGAAAGACTGGGAAGATGCAACCTGTTCTGTATGTATGGAGTATCCCCACAATGCTGTTCTTCTCCTGTGTTCATCTCATGATAAAGGTTGCCGGCCCTACATGTGTGGCACTAGCTTCCGCTTTTCCAACTGCCTTGACCAGTACAAGAAAGCCTACACCAAAGTGGCATCACCACATCCCAACCATTCAGTTGATAATCCAGCTGTGGGTGCAGTGTCTAGTTGGCCTGCTGAAAAGTGTGAAGTGACTGAGCTGGCATGTCCCCTTTGCAGGGGCCAGGTGAAGGGATGGACTGTGGTGGAAGCTGCACGAGGATATCTCAATGCAAAAAAGAGAAACTGCATGCAGGAGAACTGCTCATTTGTTGGAACGTACAAGGAGTTGCGGAAACACGTTAGGGCAGAGCACCCTTGTGCTAGGCCACGGGAAGTGGATCCTGTTTCTGAACAGAAGTGGAGAAGTCTGGAGCGTGAGCGAGAGAGGGATGATGTAATCAGCACCATTACGTCATCAATGCCTGGGGCAGTGGTTTTTGGTGATTATGTGATAGAAGGAAGTCATTATGGTTTTGATACGGATGAAGAGGAAGGTTTTGATGTTGATGCTGTGGGGCGGAATGGGAGTTTTGACGTCGGGATCGATAGCAACCTGATGAATGTCTTTTTTCTGTTGCACGCATTTGGTCCATCTGGGGATATTGTGTCAAATAGAAGGATGAGATTGAGGAGGTTTGAAAATGATTCCAATCACCCATTGGATGGAGGTACTATTGGAAATCGTCACACAACCCCTATTGAGGATTTTGATTCCTCTGATCAAGATAGTGATGGCGGTGGCGATAATGATGATGATGATGATGCCAATACTGGTATGTCACTTGTTGGCCGTCTCCGCCGCCAAGGCAGAGTTCTTTTAGGCCGATCAGGGAGGAGACGAAGGCGTAGAGAGACCAATGCTGCAGATCAGAGATTTCTCTAGATGGTGTTAAACCAAAAAAAAAAAAAATCGAATTGGGAAAAGGAAAAAATTCTTAGGTCCATTAGTTTAGGGATAGAAAAGAAAGATAAAGCTATATTTCCTTTTTACATGCTGCAAATCTGCTTCTCATTGATGCATTCATACTTTTGATGGTTGTTTCTCAAGAAAATGGAAGATGAAAACTGTCTTGTTTTCCTGTGTAATTGTTCATCTGTAATTTCCTAGTTCCCTTTCGGGTTCCTGATTTGTGAATTCTGAACATTGTTATCTGTGATGTCACTAATGTAAACATGTAATTTATTTCCCCTCTCTGGTGTTGTTGAAGTATAATATTTGTCTTCTGGTGAAAGGAAACCAAAATCCATATTATGGGAATGTTATTGCAGTAATGCTCCTGGATATTACTTTGGTCTAAGAATTGACAAAATTCTGTATATTGTTAGAAACTTAAATTGAGGCCATTGTTTTTTTGGTATTATGGTCAAGGTTTTTTGGGTCTGTTTATGAATATCTCAGATTAATTCCATCTTTGATTCGGTCAAAGACAGATTATTTATGTCGGGATTAGAGAAATTATGATGGATAAATCTTTCATGGCTCGACTTCAAGTGAATTTTTAGTTTTAAATGCAGTTATGAACTCAAATGTTGATCCAAAAGCCCCAGAACATTTGGGGGTTAGAGCTCATAATTATTTAAATGTAACATTTTACCATGTTCAAAGTTGATGGCTATAGTGATCCAAACTATCGACACTAATCAAATGGTAGACTTTTCTTTTTAGCGACTCCACTCTTTTATTAATTTTCAATACGATGACACTATAAAAAACATTTTAATCCAATTTATAAGTCACATTTTTATTGACTTAAACTCATGACATGGTGTCTATTTTGATACCAATTGTTATGAGCTAAAATACCAAAATTTACATCTTATCTCTATGTCCACCTGATTATCCTTTTGAGTCTTAAACTAATTACCAATATCGACAAAAAAAAAAAAAAAAAAAAACCAAATATCAATTGGTTAAAGACACTTCTAGAAATCATATTCGCTTCCATCTCTTTTCCTGGACAGAAAATGAAGCCTCGAGTTGTTTGTTTTGATTTTCATCACTGAGGATCATACCATTTTACTTTATACTGTTCATATCAATTGATTTTCAGTGGTCTTCCCTTATGACGTTATTTTTGACTCACCAAGACTTTTATTCTAATTACTTTTCTAAATAAATCATATTTCTTTTGTGTGTATCGTTGAATGAAAAACTAATTCTAGTATTTGATAAATCTTGCAGTCAATCTAAAAATTATAATAAATTATATCAATAAATGAAATCAAAATTTTAAATTTGAATAACATTACTAAAATATAATTATTTTATTTTTTAACCAAAACATAGATGAAAGTAATTATTAACCATCATAATTGCTCTTCTTCACTTTAACTATAACATTTTAGTGAAAGTCTGCAATACTTGGAAAAAAAAATTCAACAACATACTAAAAATTATAACTTTTAATGAAAAAATTACACATTTAAAAAAAGGAGTTACACTTATTAAAGAAAAACCCATAATCGATTATAAACTTCTCATTTAAAAATTATAAATTAATTTTTAAAAGTTAAAACTTCCATAATCAATTTGTCATTTACAAATTATGACTTACATCTCAAAAATTTAAAACTTCCATAATCAATCTATCCTTTACGAGTTTCAACACAAAAAAATGGTGCATTTCCCAATCATTTACAATTCACAATAACTATTCAAAAATACATATAAAGCCGTGGCATTACATACAAATCAAATTTAAATATATGATATTCTCGTACCGTCACAACTTTAAAACAGGTGACCCATACAAGGGGGTAACAGGAGAAAAAGGACAGCAACCTCATTTCAGTATCAGAAACCAGAAGGGGAAGCTACAGTAATCCTGTGTATGGAAAATCTTAATGGCCAGCAGGTTGCGCCACGTGATCTTGTGTAAAAGAATGGAGAACAAGAGGTCCACGATTTGAGGATACACTATTTAAGGGGCACAATAGATTTACACAATGCTACAAATCTTTCTTTTCCTTTATACCAGTTGGGATTCCGTAACACACTGGTGATGCTCCAATCAAAAAAGGAAGAGTGCAAGCTTCTCGAGCTTGACTCATAAATGATCCAATCTTTGGTCTGTGGTTACAACTATCATTACATGCACTAATATTGCAAGCTTCAGGTGATTTCTTCCTTGACAATTTTTTCTTACCATTTCGTCTAGACCCACCTATATTCATGGACTTAAATTCATTTGAAATTAAATTGCACTGAGAACAATCTATTGAAGCAGCCGATCTTTCTCTGACCCATGCATCAAGCATGGCTTTACCAAATCGATCAATATCCTTGTCCGTCACCTCCCATAAATTAGCAACTATAACTGGAGAACCTGCTAAAAGATAGCAGAGGGGAGCACCTTGTGGGGTGTAACACCCATTCAGAGATAGAGATCCACTGCTGCAGCCCATCAGGAGAGTAGCAGCACAGCTTTCAAGTTTCTGAATCTCCTGCCCAGGAATATATTGTGCCCCTGAATCACCACAATTGGAATTTATTCAAAATTGGTGCATAAAGAGGAGGTTGAAAATATAAGATTGTTGATTAAATGGCTTGGATAGCAAAGATATGAAGAGGCAGCAATTAAGGAGTTTTAATCAGACATACCACTTCCGTGGCCAAAATAAATAAAGAGGTCATGGCTTTTCAAGGCGACAGTCAATTCTGCAACTGTTGGTGCAATTCCTGTCTTTCCCTGGATAGCAAGTCAGTAGAATATCAAATATAGAGGAATTTATATGCAACAGCCAATAAGGGATATAATCCAATGCTCAATGAAAAGCCGCATCTACATGGGCACAATGAGGAGATGCATGTTGAAAATGCACAAATTAAGCACTGAATAATGCATGCCGGCATATGCATTTTCACAAAAAGTCGAAAGAGACAAACATCAAATATTGTGGGTTCTGGGATTCTTTTTCCTTATAGTGCTAAGAGTGCTATCAAGACCAGAATTACCTCAATGTTTTGATTTCTAAACCAGTTCTCAAATTCAATCTGTGTGCCACTAAGATCACCACTGGGATTCAACACATAATAGGCATCCAGAGGATCTATAATCGGAAATACTGAAGCATCAACCCCAATGTGTTGTTGAGGGTGGCAGCATCTCTCAAGTGTGGCAGAGATGCTGCCAACAGAGGGCATGCGATAGACCTCTTGATCTCTTAGTATTGGTAGATTCTCCCATGGAAGCATCTGCACAAAGTCATCAATCAATCAACAGGCTCAAATGCAACAAAATGTGCCACAGAATTGGGAAAAAAAATGTAAAATAAAAAGATGATTTCCTCCTCATGAGTGCCTAAAGATGTAATGTTTGGGGTGGCCAGCTATGTATCTTTTAGCAACAACTATTCTATATGAGACCTGAAAAAAATGATTAGAAGATGGATCTATTATTGATTATGCAATGTATTGTGGCGAGGGATTTAAATTAAAAACTGCATTCACAATTCTTAAAACTCTATAGGGCCATCAATTAGTCAAGTGGTGAAGCAAAGATTTATGGCAATTTCGTGAATGATAGTTGAGAGAGAGAGCTAAAATCCCACCTGCACCTCAAAATCCAAAACAAGAATAATTGGTTCTCTATTTACACATTCTTGTTCTTCGATCTCATGGGCTGTTTCAAGTATCAGTTTGAAGACTGATTGGGACACACCTTCTACTCCAGTACAAGTGTTAGGCAATGTACTGGACATTCCATGATCACGATATTCCTCCCCACCAATATAACATCCTTTGTTTAATATCAGCTGTAAAACACATTCTTCTCTTTCAGAGACATATTTAGCACCTCCAAGAATAACTTTCAGAAGACTCTCTTGTACATCCACCCTATATTCACATTTCAAATCATCTGCCAGTTTCTTTTGTACAGAATCCAGGTGCTTGCAACCTGACCATTCCCCCAAAAGTAGGTACTTCCAAGGACCAAACCATGAATCTTCCAAATCACTGATGCATGAAGAGATTAACATTTAACATCAAGCATATAGGAGTATGAATAAATGGAATTTCAGTGAGAAAACAATTACCTCAACAATTTAGCAAGGTGCCGATCAAGCCTCTTCCTCTGCATCCACCATAATGACCTGTTCTTTTTTGTATCTTCTGAAGGATAGATTGAAGATGATAAATAGTTCTGCTCCAATATCTGTCTGAACAAAGGGGCTACATCATCAATCGCTGTGTAGCCCCAAGGACAGTGCCACCTTTGAACAATTTTTTTGTCATCATACGGGATCCCAGAGCCAGAATTTGCATCATCATCTGATCCGACTGACGGTATTATGCAATAAAATATCAGTGTAATGCTATTTCAACTAAAGTGAACAATTTGGGCATAGAAGATTGTGGATGATTAATACTCCAGCTCATGTTATTGAAGAGCAGATTACCTTCTAAGATTGAATCCACAGGTAAAAGTATGACAACAGGTTGGCAATTTGACTTCAGCCGGGAAAAAAGAATCCATGCATGAATGGAGGAAGGATAAAGCAACAATTCTTTCAACAAACTGGTATAAGCGCCTCCGAGCAAGCTAACACATATGACCGTAGTACGAGGAAGACGCTCAAAAAATTTTACAACATATCCTTCAAGATCTTGAAGCAATTCAGGTGCAAACCTGCAACAGGAGGGGAAGACTGGGGATTCAGTTGAGCAATCACATACTCCTCTATGTACGTAAATTCCGGCAATACCTGAGTGCCTTGATTCTTGCTGAACCAATGAAAGTTGCACTAGATGGACAAGAAACCTGTTAGAAAAAAAAAGTGAATAAATAAACACAAGAAAGAAGGATATGTCTCATCAACTTAGAATATATGTTTTTTATTCCAGAACAGAAAGTTGGACAAACTGCCCTTTAGGCCCTTACAAAGAAAAGGGTGATGAAGTGATGACCATTCTTGTTGAGCACACTGGTAAAACAACTTGCATACACAGGGGCTGTGAATAATTAAACATGATTGCTTTACTCCTGCAGACGAAGATTTACATTCTGACAAGGAAACCAAGATGTAGCCTTTCATAACTGCCCCTAAACAGGTCAAAAGATTGAAAGGCCCAACACCTACGTCTCATGCACATCTAAAGGAAAAAAGGCAGTGGGAACAAAAATCAGGTTATAAGGTCCCTGACTCTAGCGTATTTTCCAGATAAAAGGAGGCTATTTCGTCAAATCTCATGGTTTAAGTCTAAAATTGCCTCATAAAATGCTAGATACATTATAACTAGCATAAAGGACATTATAATGTTAAGAAATACTGGAGATGAAAGCAGAAAGATAAAATATTCCCCAAATAATTGTGCTGAAACAAGGACAAATCGGCATACTGGGTGGGTTTTTGGGAAAGCACATACAGAAGAAGGGAGAGTGATCTCAAAGACATACCTCAAGATCCATAGGATTTTGGGCTTTTTGCTTCCCAATCATACTAGTAAAGAGCTGGTGGTTAAGATGAGCACCAAGTGAAGCTTGATGAAAATATGAGGCCCACTGACTTTCAGAGAGTGCCTTACCCGAAGACAAAGAAAAAGTCCTTATTGAGGTAGAAAGAATGAACAGAGCAGCAAGCAACCTCGAAACCTGATGCAGTATCAGTACGGCCAACATCAATCATAACACTTGACGGAAAAGAAAAGGGAAGAAATAACATAATAATGATATCTATATGATTAGAAGCTACTTAACAATAGATCCAAAATTGCTATGTCAATTGTCCATAAAATAGTTTGGAAGAAATTCAAATGAATCTAAACCATTATCACATTTTTTGCTATCGGATTCCAATTCTAACAAACCTAAAGGGCAGCCCAGTGCATGATGCTCTAGTCACTGATGGGTCTAGGGAGGGTAAAATTTACGCACTCTTACCCCTGCATGTGAAGAAGCTGTTTTCACGACTCAAACCATTGATGCCCAAGTGACGGTAAAACAATCTTCCTGCAGTGCCAAGGCCCACCCTCCAATTCTAAGAAGCCTAAATATCAAATTAAAATCCACCCAACTTTCAAGATCATAGCATCCTTACACCTTCGAAGATTGATATGAAACTCAAATGAATGTCACTAGAGTGCAACATAAACTGATATGTTGCATCTGTAAACATGCAACTCTAAGTCAAATGAATCTAAACCATTATCACATTTTCTGCTATTGGATTCCAATTCTAACAAACCTAAAAGGTAGTCCAATACACAAGGCTCTAACAGTCAGATATACACAGTCTTAGCCTTGCATGCAAAGAGACTATTTATGAGACTCGACCCTTTGATGCCCAAGTCACAATGGATCAATCTTACAGCAACGCAAAGGCCCACCCTCCAATTCTAACAAATCTAAATATCAGAGTAAAGTAAACTCAACTTTCAAGAGCATAGCATCCTTACACCTTCCAAGATTGATATGGAACTCGAATGAATGTCAAATTGCATTCAAGTGCAACATAAATTGATATGTTGCAACAGCAACACTTCTAAAAAAAGGTTTAAGCATTCTCTTTCAAAATTTCTTGGATAATTAATTTAAAGTCCACGAAGCATTAAGATTTGCTCAAAAGATGTAAATCACAACAATATCCTGCTGAAGGGTAGTGGGCTAATTCTAGTTGGTGGTTTTTGTTCAATGGATATTGTTGTACTGCTATGTTTTTCTATGGAGTCCACGTCCTTCTCTTTGTCCATCCTATAATTTATTCTCTTTAATACGGTTGGGTTCATTCCAAATAACAAATGTAGTAAATGACAATAACTACAACAATAAAACAAGAGCAAGACATTGTTTACCTTTTGAAAAAGTGCAGGAACTTCGCGACAGAGTATAAAGGATAGCATCAACCAAGACACGATTCTTGGTATCTCAATGCATGACAAGTCACAACAAATTATCCTGGTAAGCAAAATAAATCAAATGAAGAAGGGAACAGCAAGATAGTCAAACCACAGGCAGGTATGAAGTGGCAACAAAAACTCATATTTAGAACATGAAAGAGGAAAACAACTATTCTGACAAAAAGGTACAAATATGAATGTCCAAGGCAAACAGAATTAAGCTCCCAAACAATATCAAAAATTGTCCATGTACTTACTAAAATCCTGCGCTTTAAGAAGGCCAACAACCAGTCACAACTCAAAATAAAGCGGTCACCAAGTCAGGCTGTTTAAGCTCGTAAGATGTCTGATACTGTTATCACGAAAATTTTGTTGGAAAATCTGATTTGGGTGATTTCTTTATTTCTAATCCTTCGTAACCATTTTTGTGCTTCTTTTAGTTTTATTGTCTGGAAAAGTGGGCACAAATGGAAGCACAATGCCACCTAAAGCTACTTGACTGATGAATTTCACTAAAATGGAAAACATGAGTCTTTCCTTTTTTTCATTTCAAACTATTCCACATTATTTTCTTGCTAATTGCAACCAAAGATCAAAATTTAATTTCGGTTACCTTAGAAACGAAAACATATCGGATATATTTCAAAAATAGAATGGAAACAAATAAAAATTTTAAAAATTTATTTCCAAAACATTGGTTAAAATATACTGAAACACCTTCCAAAATATTGGTGGAAATATGCCGAAACATTTCAAAACATCTCTAAATATTAAAATTTCATTACTGATTCATTTCGATCTCCTTGGCATGGGAAAATTTTCGGCCTTTTCAAGGTTTCGAAGAAAAATTTTGATCCCCGATTGCAACAACAGGAAGCTACAACTTCCATCTTCTCCATCGTCTAGCCCTCCCACAATATGTGTTCTGATGTTAATGAGTCGAGCAAATAGGTCATTGCCTCGCTGATCCAAGCTCAATCATCTTTGAGCAGAGCTTAAACCAGGCATGAACATTATTGGTGATGAGTCAAGCTCAGCATAAGCACATCAATATTCAGTTTGGCTCAGCAAGTTTACATCCTAATATAGTAAACATCTAGCACAGTAACAGAAACTTCATCAAACCTACAAGAAAATATTCAAAAAAACAAGAAAAACCATCAGAGGTATGTCACACCCCAACGCCAAGAGCATGACCGGCCGTGAACCATAGATCCATAACCTATGGAACATGTAAGCCTAACTAATAATATAGGAGTGGAAAATAACATTAAAACACTAAATTCATCTCAGGTCAATATGTCAAAGTCAACATACCTAAACCTGTTTGCCCAATTATCCAAACAAGTAAAGAGGGCTAAACGATATATGCTACGAAAGTCACAACACTATTAGTCTCCAGTCATTTACCCAAAAAAATATTATTTTAAAAGCATGAGCTAAAAAGCCCAGCAAATGGAAAGGCATGCATATTCAAATGGTTGAAAAACATATTTGACATACAACATGAAAATCAAAGATTTGAAAAAATAACTTCATCAAGATAGTCAATTTCTCAAGAATAACACAATCCGATTCCAACAAAAATCATACCACAATGGTGAATCATATCATAATGGTGGAGACTGTACAATATCCAATAATTAATGGAAACCAAATACCAAATACCAAATACAAGAAAATATGTATGACATACGATAGATAATCATAAACAAAGCCAGTAAAAACACGTTGTGACAATAACAAATTATATCGTCATCTCATACTGGTAAGGACTTGTACGATATCTGAAAATCATACCAAATGCCAAAAGATCTCAAGGTAGGATCCAACATCGTACTTAGGGTCACCACAAATTGCTGCTCGGGAACTGTTCCCTAAGACGATCCAATGAAGGTCACCAATACGCACCAGTCCCTTCAATCGTTGAACACTAGGGTCACCTCAGCCTCCCCCGAGTCTGTTCCTTAGTGACTAGGGTCACTCGCACACAGAGAAATAATTTTCTAGGACTTTTAGTACAAAATGCCAGAATATATCTCAGGGTTGGATCTAATATCGTACTTAGGGTCACCACAACCTCAGTCGGGTCTGTTCCCTAAAACGATCCGGTGAAGGTCACCAGGATGCACTAGGCACTATTTCTTCAACCGTTGAGCACTAGGGTCACCTCAACCTCTCCCGAGTCTATTCTCTAGTGGCCAGGGTCACCCGCACATAGAGGAATAATTTCTCCGTACTTTTAATTTTGGTCCCATTCACCATCACTAAGTCTCACCATATAAACAAGCGATTGAGTCACAATACTTCACAAAAGAATTCATCAAAGTAAGGAGAATCGTATGCCACAAGTATTTAGAAAATTAGTAAGCATTATTGTGAAGGTAGCATTATTATGTATCATTTTTTAAAATGTTTTAGGGATACGGAGAAAATAAGTATCATACCAAACCACTCACCTCATGTCCAAAGAAAATGCTTGTCACCCGAAGTAGAGTGAGATGTAATCGATGTCTTACCTCTTTTTCTCATAATTTTCCTTTGATGAAGTGTTTTTCCTTCCTTCTTCTTTCTTGAAAGTGGAAGACTACTTGCGCCCTTTACCCTTAATCCAATCCCCAAATACCCTATTTATAGGCATCCTAGGATTATTCAAGAGAATATTGACATGTGATATTTTTAGGACAATTTCATAAGTATCTAAATTCATCTATAGTCTTCTCCAACCTTCTAAGTCCTTTCGGAACTTTCTGGAACATTCTAAATTGTTCTAGAACCTTCTACTATTTCCTAGTACCTTCTAAAATATTCTAGAATTTTCCGGACTCTTCTAAGAACTTCTTCAACATTGTAGATTCTTCTAGACTATTCTAGGTTATTCTAGAACTTTCTAGAATCTTTTCTAACATTTTAGATTCTTCTAAATTATTGTAAATTCTTTCTAAGATAATATTCACTAACTAGTTCCTTGCCAAAATGGAACAGGATATTACATTCTTCCCCGTTTAAAATAATTTTGTCTTCAAAATTATGCTAATTATCCTAGCCGAATAAGTGTGGTATTCTTGATGCATTTGCCCCTTTGCAAAAAAATGGCCTCAACTACATGATTCTTTGTAATCAGTTAACCAATTGATTTGCCTTTTGTCTNTTCAAGAGAATATTGACATGTGATATTTTTAGGACAATTTCACAAGTATCTAAATTCATCTATAGTCTTCTCCAACCTTCTAAGTCCTTTCGGAACTTTCTGGAACATTCTAAATTGTTCTAGAACCTTCTAAAATATTCTAGAATTTTCCGGACTCTTCTAAGAACTTCTTCAACATTGTAGATTATTCTAGACTATTCTAGGTTATTCTAGAATCTTCTCTAACATTTTAGATTCTTCTAAATTAGAATGGTTCATTGTAAATCCAATAACCAAACAATTATCACTTCTCATTCCATAACTAGTCAATCAAAACTCAAACCAAAACCATCCAATTCCGCAGTCTTGTCAAGTTTTATCGTTGATTTCAATAAGCTATCTAAGCCTTCACTTCACCAAGCTTTTTAGATTAACATTATAGAACTAAAACTTGATTAAAAATAGTGCCCATCTCAGATTTCACACATTAAAGAATTAAGGCATGGGCAGTTGAGGTCAAACCGTTACTCCATAAAACCCAAGGCAACCTCGGGGAAACCAAAGTAGAATGAATTTGACCACATTAATGATAACACCTTTTGGAAGCATCATTACATGTCAATGATGTCTAGAACTAAGGTTCACAATTTGTTCTAAATCATTTTTATATTCTCTCTTTCCTAAACTCTTATGATAGTGTTACTAGTCTCCACTTATTACCTTTAGAATATATCGTTAAGATGAAGCACTTTGCCATATCACAGAATAACTCATGGCTTTCAATCCAATATTTTATTGTCTACCCTAAGCCTCGCACATCAAACTCAACCATAAGTAATCTAATAATTCTTGTGCACCTCAAAAAAATAAACTTATCTGATGAAAGAAGAAGAAATTGATAATTAACCATTACAAGTTGCGAACCTAAAACCATCAGCATCTACCATTTCGTATATCTCTTTATTCGATTGTCTCCCATTAAAGTTGTTCTCTTCTATACCAACTCATTTATGTATAAAATTTGACTCATATCTTTCTCCCAGGCAACTTCCACAATGATCAGTCATATCCAAAATCTCTCTTCCTTAAAAATACTTTATTCTTCAAAATTCATAATATCTTTTCTCCTTTTACTGAAATTAAGTAGTCCATCTTTGCAACTTTTGATGTGCAAGCTGTCAACATATTAATATTTATGCAATTGTCGCTATGTGAGCTAATTTAATATCTGTTTTCCCAGGATTGATTGATTAATCATCATTACTTGAGGCGGTTTTAAAAGTTCAACTCTAGAGACTCAGGACTTCCACCCTAACATTTGACATTACCACAAGACTTGTTCCTTTTATAGAGCTAAGAATTCAGAAAGAAATAACCAAAATCACCAATATCATCCTAAGTTACTGTAGTCATCTTAGAGGATTCGAATATTGATTACATTAATTGAATCATTAGGTCAAATTAATACATTAATCTCTAAAGATAACCAATTACAATATAGACTCTGAAGTTTGATTCATTGCTTGTATATTCAAATCTTATGACCCAACCAATTAAGAAATTCTTCAATAATTTGATAATTTAACATCAATCACAATCACTCAAATATTTTCAAAAGAAAATGATATTCATTTTATACTAGTAAGAATCAACGTATTATTTCCTCCAATTATTATGAATTTCTCTAAAATAAAATTCTAGTAGTCTCAAAATTCTCTAACCATTCGATAATCAATGATCGACCATTAAATCACTCTTTTACTCTTAAATATCACTTTTTCAAATGTACCTATAAAACCAACAATTTAAGATAAAACAACATATCTTAAAACTTTTGATTTCTCGGTGCTCCAACAATAACATCAGAAAGTTCCAAATTTCCATATTTTATTCATAAGTATGATTTTCTTCAGTAGCACCTAATCAAAAACTATACTGTGCCAACTTGCTATTAATCAAGACTATGACTTCACTTACGTTCGATACAACAAAAACTCATAAACAAATCAGACTTTTCATCCACATACCCAAATTCATCCACCAATCCTATGGACATAATCCATATTGTTACCTTTTTACTTTATAACTATCAAATTTTCTATAAATGTCTAATTATAAGATAGTTCAATCTTAATAAGTCTTCTTGAAGTGAAACTCCTTGTGACATCTTACTACCACTCGTTTTCAAGAATCAAAAATAATCTAAATAGTTATCTTAGAGTATAAATTTGACCTTACAAAAATTTCTACTCAAATCTGAAGAGAATTAGCCAAACTCCTCAACTAAGTCAAACATCACATTCTTAAGCTGTTATACCATCAAGTCTTCATGAATAACACTAATTTGGAAACCTTTAGGCTCGATTCTTCTTCATATCAATCAAATAGGATTTTCCTCTTTACACTTATCTTGATAGTAAATGTTATCCAAAAGAAAATTCTATTTTTCACCTTACTATCATTCTTCGTCAAAAATCAATAACAACTCCACAAAGTTATCTCTTATGCATTCCAAGCTCACCATAAAAGAACTCACTCATTTGTAATGAGTCAAAATCAACCAAACTCATTAACCAAATAAAGAATTACTCTAATGGTCAAAGAACCACCGTTAATCTCATACTTAGCCAAGTACCCAAAATTCTAACGATTGGACTTCAACAATTGACTAAAACTATCCCTTTGATCTCATATCAATAGGTCAATTTCCAAATGCAAGGGATTGCGATACAAGCTTTTGATCAATTTTACCAATTTAATACACATTTACTCAATAACATCCAAATAACTTGTTTGATCCATTCCTAAATTTGTGTCTAGCACCATATCTTTCATGATAACAATATAGATATTGAAAATGTTTACCAATCATATCATCTTAAATGATATTGCACGGCCACAAATCATTATTTGATTGAATAGTCTAGTCTTCATAATAACTTCAATCAAATCTAAGGATAGTCACTAAAAGTATTACCTTCAATAGTTGAGTCACTTTCTTAACCATAAGAAAAACTCCAATAAATCCAACAAAATTTTTAAAAGTCAAGTATTACCATCATTTATATCATCTTTCACTATCTTCCACCATTTGGATTATCATCATCGTCCTCAATAATTTAGATCATCTCCCTTTACCTCTGCATCTATTACTATCCTTCAACATTTGAATTATTACCTTTTCTCTATAACTGTCTTTCACTATTTGGGATTATCACCTTTTACTACTTCATCTATTTACTAACCTCCGTCCTTTGGATAATCACCATTGACTATATCATATGCAACTATTCTCAACTTTTTGGATTACCAACTTTTACACCTCTACAAGTCATTATTCCATTCCACTGGCCATGACAATAAACTCTAAAGTTTGGTGTTCTACCAAAAACCGTGATCTAGTTAGCCTTTCACAGTGAAGTACTTACACCAAGACACTAAATGAGACTAATAAATACTTTTACGTGAAAATATCCTACTCTTCCAAACACAATAGATCGCATAATAGATACCCAACCACAAAATCAATTTTTCTCAAATATAAGTATAACCATTAAAATGAACTACTAACTCCCAATTTGTTTACTTCAAAAAATCTACCCACATAAGGTCACCCCATTTCTTGTTTCATCCAACAACATATTTTATTAAAACCATAGAAATATTATAGGATGTTCTCTTAATTTCAAAATCACCATATGTATCATCTAAGGTCCACAAAAGTAAGCATGGTCAACCATCATCAATTGTTCCTTTAAGCAATCTACCAATCTCAACTTTAATGAATCATTATACTAGAAGGTGGCTCCCTTATAATATAAGCTGGTACTCTAACCTAAAAGGTAAAAGTTTGAAACTCAAGAATCATCCCAAAACCTTTTTCTCTAAAACATCATCATAAAGAATCAGTGCACTTTATTGCATCGATACTTAGGAGAAAAGACTCTATTGGATGCCAGGAGCAATGCTCGTCCTTAACACTCCAATAAACATATTATCTTCTAACATCTTCACTCCACACCATCAAGTATATTTTTTCAACTTATATGACCAAAAGGACTTAAGGAACCTTAACTTCCTCTATAAAGATGACACGGCTATAAATGCCCAAATGTGTGTCGCAACCTAGGCTCTGATACCACTCTTGTCACACCCCAACTCCAAGGGCATGACCGGCCGTGAACCATAGATCCATAACCTATGAAACACGTAAGCCTAACTAATAATATAGGAGTGAAAAATAACATTAAAACGCTAAATTCATCTTAGGTCAATATATCAAAGTCAACATACCTAAATCTGTTTGTCCAATTATCCAAACAAGTAAAGAGGGCAATATGATATATGCTACGGAGGTCACCACACTATTAGTCTCCAATCAATTCCCTGAGTCCACTATTGACACTCCAATCGTTTATCTAAAAAAATATTATTTTAAAAACATGAGCTAAAAAGCCCAGTGAATGGAAATGCATGCATATTCAAGGTGGTTGAAAAATATATTTGGCATACGACATGTAAATCAAAGATTTGAAAAAATAACTTCATCAAGATAGTCAATTTCTCAAGAATAACACAATCCGATTCCAACAAAAATCATACCACAATGGTGAATCATATCATAATGGTGGAGACTGTACAATATCCAATAATTGATGGAAACTAAATACCAAATACAAGAAAATACGTATGGCATACGATAGATAAGAACTTGTACGATATTTGAGAACCATACCAAATGCCAAAGATCTCAAGGTTGGATCCAACATTGTACTTAGGGTCACCACAGGTTGCCGCCTGGGAACTGTTCCCTAAGACGATCCAGTGAAGGTCACCAGTACACACCAGGCACTGTTCCTTCAACCGTTGAANATACTTAGGAGAAAAGACTCTATTGGATGCCAGGAGCAATGCTCGTCCTTAACACTCTAATAAACATATTATCTTCTAACATCTTCACTCCACACCATCAAGTATATTTTTTCAACTTATATGACCAAAAGGACTCAAGGAACCTTAACTTCCTCTATAAAGATGACACGGCTATAAATGCCCAAATGTGTGTCGCAACCTAGGCTCTAATACCACTCTTGTCACACCCCAACTCCAAGGGCATGGCCAGCCGTGAACCATAGATCCATAACCTATGAAACACGTAAGCCTAACTAATAATATAGGAGTGAAAAATAACATTAAAACGCTAAATTCATCTTAGGTCAATATATCAAAGTCAACATACCTAAATCTGTTTGTCCAATTTTCCAAACAAGTAAAGAGGGCAATATGGTATATGCTACGGAGGTCACCACACTATTAGTCTCCAATCAATTCCCTGAGTCCACTATTGACACTCCAATCGTTTATCTAAAAAAATATTATTTTAAAAGCATGAGCTAAAAAGCCCAGTGAATGGAAATGCATGCATATTCAAGGTGGTTGAAAAATATATTTGGCATATGACATGTAAATCAAAGATTTGAAAAAATAACTTCATCAAGATAGTCAATTTCTCAAGAATAACACAATCCGATTCCAACAAAAATCATACCACAATGGTGAATCATATCATAATGGTGGAGACTGTACAATATCCAATAATTGATGGAAACTAAATACCAAATACAAGAAAATACGTATGGCATACGATAGATAAGAACTTGTACGATATTTGAGAACCATACCAAATGCCAAAGATCTCAAGGTTGGATCCAACATTGTACTTAGGGTCACCACAGGTTGCCGCCTGGGAACTGTTCCCTAAGACGATCCGGTGAAGGTCACCAGTACACACCAGGCACTGTTCCTTCAACCGTTGAGCACTAGGGTCACCTCAGCCTCTGCCGGGTCTGTTCCCTAGTGGCCAGGGTCACCCGCATACAGAGAAATAATTTTTCCGTACATTTAATTTTGGTCCCATTCACCATCACTAAGTCTCACCATAAAAACAAGCGATTGAGTCACAATACTTCACAAAAGAATTCATCAAAGTAAGGAGAATCGTATGCTAGTAAGCATTATTGTGAAGGTAGTAAAGAACAAGTATTATGTATCATTTTTTTAAATGTTTTAGGGATACGGAGAAAATAAATAGCATGTCAAACCACTCACCTCATGTCCAAAGAAAATGCTTGTCACCC